>JAVRKA010000129.1:600000-791906 GCA_034508555.1 Venustoraphidia nigricollis | reverse complement strand
ATCGACACCTATATCTGAAATGCCTATCGACACCTATATCTGAAATGCCTATCGACACCTATATCTGAAATGCCTATCGACACCTATATCTGAAATGCCTATCGACACTTATATCTGAAATGCCTATCGACACCTATATCTGAAATGCCTATCGACACCTATTTTTGAAATGCCTATCGGAAACTACATCTGAAATGCCTATCAGCACCTATATTTGAAATGCCTATCGGCAACCATATCTGGAATGCCTATCGGCACCTATATTTGAAATGCCTATCGGCTTCTATATCTGAAATGCCTATCGGCACCTATTTTTAAAATGCCAATCGGCAACTATATCTGAAATTCCTATCGGCACCTATATCTGAAATGCCTATCGACAACTATATCTGAAATGCCTATCGACACATATATCTAAAATGCCTATCGACACCTATATCGGAAATGCCTATCGACACCTATATCTGAAATGCCTATCGACACCTATATCTGAAATGCCTATCGACACCTATATCTGAAATGCCTATCGACACCTATATCTGAAATGCCTATCGACACCTATATCTGAAATGCCTATCGACACCTATTTTTGAAATGCCTATCGGAAACTACATCTGAAATGCCTATCAGCACCTATATTTGAAATGCCTATCGGCAACCATATCTGGAATGCCTATCGGAACCTATATTTGAAATGCCTATCGGCTTCTATATCTGAAATGCCTATCGGCACCTATTTTTAAAATGCCAATCGGCAACTATATCTGAAATGCCTATCGGCACCTATATCTGAAATGCCTATCGACACCTATATCTGAAATGCCTATCGACACCTATATCTGAAATGCCTATCGACACCTATATCTGAAATGCCTATCGACACCTATTTTGAAATGCCTATCGGAAACTACATCTGAAATGCCTATCAGCACCTATATTTGAAATGCCTATCGGCAACCATATCTGGAATGCCTATCGTCACCTATATTTGAAATGCCTATCGGCTTCTATATCTGAAATGCCTATCGGCACCTATTTTTAAAATGCCAATCGGCAACTATATCTGAAATGCCTATCGGCACCTATATCTGAAATGCCTATCGACACCTATATCTGAAATGCCTATCGACACCTATATCTGAAATGCCTATCGACACCTATATCTGAAATGCCTATCGACACCTATATCTGAAATGCCTATCGACACCTATATCTGAAATGCCTATCGACACCTATATCTGAAATGCCTATCGACACCTATATCTGAAATGCCTATCGACACCTATATCTGAAATGCCTATCGGAAACTACATCTGAAATGCCTATCAGCACCTATATTTGAAATGCCTATCGGCAACCATATCTGGAATGCCTATCGGCACCTATATTTGAAATGCCTATCGGCTTCTATATCTGAAATGCCTATCGGCACCTATTTTTAAAATGCCAATCGGCAACTATATCTGAAATGCCTATCGGCACCTATATCTGAAATGCCTATCGACACCTATATCTTAAATGCCTATCGACACCTATATCTGAAATGCCGATCGACACCTATATCTGAAATGCCTATCGACACCTATATCTGAAATGCCTATCGACACCTATATCTGAAATGCCTATCGACACCTATATCTGAAATGCATATCGACACCTATATCTGAAATGCCTATCGACACCTATTTTTGAAATGCCTATCGGAAACTACATCTGAAATGCCTATCAGCACCTATATTTGAAATGCCTATCGGCAACCATATCTGGAATGCCTATCGGCACCTATATTTGAAATGCCTATCGGCTTCTATATCTGAAATGCCTATCGGCACCTATTTTTAAAATGCCAATCGGCAACTATATCTGAAATGCCTATCGGCACCTATATCTGAAATGCCTATCGACACCTATATCTGAAATGCCTATCGACACCTATATCTGAAATGCCTATCGACACCTATATTTGAAATGCCTATCGACACCTATATCTGAAATGCCTATCGACACCTATATCTGAAATGCCTATCGACACCTATATCTGAAATGCCTATCGACACATATATCTGAAATGCCTATCGACACATATTTTTGAAATGCCTATCGGAAACTACATCTGAAATGCCTATCAGCACCTATATTTGAAATGCCTATCGGCAACCATATCTGGAATGCCTATCGGCACCTATATTTGAAATGCCTATCGGCTTCTATATCTGAAATGCCTATCGGCCCTTATTTTTAAAATGCCAATCGGCAACTATATCTGAAATGCCTATCGGCACCTATATCTGAAATGCCTATCGACACCTATATCTAAAATGCCTATCGACACCTATATCTGAAATGCCTATCGACACCTATATCTGAAATGCCTATAGACACCTATATCTGAAATGCCTATCGACACCTATATCTGAAATGCCTATCGACACCTATATCTGAAATGCCTATCGACACCTATATCTGAAATGCCTATCGACACCTATATCTGAAATGCCTATCGACACCTATATCTGAAATGCCTATCGACACCTATATCTGAAATGCCTATCGACACCTATTTTTGAAATGCCTATCGGAAACTACATCTGAAATGCCTATCAGCACCTATATTTGAAATGCCTATCGGCAACCATATCTGGAATGCCTATCGGCACCTATATTTGAAATGCCTATCGGCTTCTATATCTGAAATGCCTATCGGCACCTATTTTTAAAATGCCAATCGGCAACTATATCTGAAATGCCTATCGGCACCTATATCTGAAATGCCTATCGACACCTATATCTGAAATGCCTATCGACACCTATATCTGAAATGCCTATCGACACCTATATCTGAAATGCCTATCGACACCTATATCTGAAATGCCTATCGACACCTATATCTGAAATGCCTATCGACACCTATATCTGAAATGCCTATCGACACCTATTTTTGAAATGCCTATCGGAAACTACATCTGAAATGCCTATCAGCACCTATATTTGAAATGCCTATCGGCAACCATATCTTGAATGCCTATCGGCACCTATATTTGAAATGCCTATCGGCTTCTATATCTGAAATGCCTATCGGCACCTATTTTTAAAATACCAATCGGCAACTATATCTGAAATGCCTATCGGCACCTATATCTGAAATGCCTATCGACACCTATATCTGAAATGCCTATCGACACCTATATCTGAAATGCCTATCGACACCTATATCTGAAATGCCTATCGACACCTATATCTGAAATGCCTATCGACACCTATATCTGAAATGCCTATCGACACCTATATCTAAAATGCCTATCGACACCTATATCTGAAATGCCTATTGACACCTATTTTTGAAATGCCTATCGGAAACTACATCTGAAATGCCTATCAGCACCTATATTTGAAATTGCTATCGGCAACCATATCTGGAATGCCTATCGGCACCTATATTTGAAATGCCTATCGGCTTCTATATCTGAAATGCCTATCGGCACCTATTTTTTAAATGCCAATCGGCAACTATATCTGAAATGCCTATCGGCACCTATATCTGAAATGCCTATCGACACCTATATCTGAAATGCCTATCGACACCTATATCTGAAATGCCTATCGACACCTATATCTGAAATGCCTATCGACACCTATATCTGAAATGCCTATCGACACCTATATCTGAAATGCCTATCCACAACTATTTTTGAAATGCCTATCGGAAACTACATCTGAATTGCCTATCAGCACCTATATTTGAAATGCCTATCGGCAACCATATCTGGAATGCCTATCGGCACCTATATTTGAAATGCCTATCGGCTTCTATATCTGAAATGCCTATCGGCACCTATTTTTAAAATGCCAATCAGCAACTATATCTGAAATGCCTATCGGCACCTATATCTGAAATGCCTATCGACACCTATATCTGAAATGCCTATCGACACCTATATCTAAATGGCTATCGACACCTATATCTGAAATGCCTATCGACACCTATATCTGAAATGCCTATCGACACCTATATCTGAAATGCCTATCGACACCTATATCTGAAATGCCTATCGACACCTATATCTGAAATGCCTATCGACACCTATTTTTGAAATGCCTATCGGAAACTACATCTCAAATGCCTATCAGCACTTATATTTGAAATGCCTATCGGCAACCATATCTGGAATGCCTATCGGCACCTATATTTGAAATGCCTATCGGCTTCTATATCTAAAATGCCTATCGGCACCTATTTTTAAAATGCCAATCGGCAACTATATCTGAAATGCCTATCGGCACCTATATCTGAAATGCCTATCGACACCTATATCTGAAATGCCTATCGACACCTATATCTGAAATGCCTATCGACACCTATATCTGAAATGCCTATCGACACCTATATCTGAAATGCCTATCGACACCTATATCTGAAATGCCTATCGACACTTATATCTGAAATGCCTATCGACACCTATATCTGAAATGCCTATCGACACCTATTTTTGAAATGCCTATCGGAAACTACATCTGAAATGCCTATCAGCACCTATATTTGAAATGCCTATCGGCAACCATATCTGGAATGCCTATCGGCACCTATATTTGAAATGCCTATCGGCTTCTATATCTGAAATGCCTATCGGCACCTATTTTTAAAATGCCAATCGGCAACTATATCTGAAATTCCTATCGGCACCTATATCTGAAATGCCTATCGACAACTATATCTGAAATGCCTATCGACACATATATCTAAAATGCCTATCGACACCTATATCGGAAATGCCTATCGACACCTATATCTGAAATGCCTATCGACACCTATATCTGAAATGCCTATCGACACCTATATCTGAAATGCCTATCGACACCTATATCTGAAATGCCTATCGACACCTATATCTGAAATGCCTATCGACACCTATTTTTGAAATGCCTATCGGAAACTACATCTGAAATGCCTATCAGCACCTATATTTGAAATGCCTATCGGCAACCATATCTGGAATGCCTATCGGAACCTATATTTGAAATGCCTATCGGCTTCTATATCTGAAATGCCTATCGGCACCTATTTTTAAAATGCCAATCGGCAACTATATCTGAAATGCCTATCGGCACCTATATCTGAAATGCCTATCGACACCTATATCTGAAATGCCTATCGACACCTATATCTGAAATGCCTATCGACACCTATATCTGAAATGCCTATCGACACCTATATCTAAAATGCCTATCGACACCTATATCTGAAATGCCTATCGACACCTATATCTGAAATGCCTATCGACACCTATTTTTGAAATGCCTATCGGAAACTACATCTGAAATGCCTATCAGCACATATATTTGAAATGCCTATCGGCAACAATATCTGGAAAGCCTATCGGCACCTATATTTGAAATGCCTATCGGCTTCTATATCTGAAATGCCTATCGGCACCTATTTTTAAAATGCCATTCGGCAACTATATCTGAAATGCCTATCGGCACCTATATCTGAAATGCCTATCGACACCTATATCTGAAATGCCTATCGACACCTATATCTGAAATGCCTATCGACACCTATATCTGAAATGCCTATCGACACCTATATCTGAAATGCCTATCGACACCTATATCTGAAATGCCTATCGACACCTATATCTGAAATGCCCATCGACACCTATATCTGAAATGCCTATCGACACCTATATCTGAAATGCCTATCGACACCTATTTTTGAAATGCCTATCGGCAACTATATCTGGAATGCCTATCGGCACCTATATTTGAAATGCCTATCGGCTTCTATATCTGAAATGCCTATCGGCTTCTATATCTGAAATGCCTATCGGCACCTATTTTTAAAATACCAATCGGCAACTATATCTGAAATGCCTATCGGCACCTATATCCGAAATGCCTATCGACACCTATATCTGAAATGCCTATCGACACCTATATCTGAAATGCCTATCGACACCTATATCTGAAATGCCTATCGACACCTATATCTGAAATGCCTATCGACACCTATATCTGAAATGCCTATCGACACCTATATCTGAAATGCCTATCGACACCTATATCTGAAATGCCTATCGACACCTATATCTGAAATGCCTATCGACACCTATATCTGAAATGCCTATCGACACCTATTTTTGAAATGCCTATCGGAAACTACATCTGAAATGCCTATCAGCACCTATATTTGAAATGCCTATCGGCAACCATATCTGGAATGCCTATCGGCACCTATATTTGAAATGCCTATCGGCTTCTATATCTGAAATGCCTATCGGCACCTATTTTTAAAATGCCAATCGGCAACTATATCTGAAATGCCTATCGGCACCTATATCTGAAATGCCTATCGACACCTATATCTGAAATGCCTATCGGCGCCTATTTTTAAAATGTCAATCGGCAACTATATCTGAAATGCCTATCGGCACCTATATCTGAAATGCCTATCGACACCTATATCTGAAATGCCTATCGACACCTATATCTGAAATGCCTATCGACACCTATATCTGAAATGCCTATCGACACCTATTTTTGAAATGTCTATCGGAAACTACATCTGAAATGCCTATCAGCACCTATATTTGAAATGCCTATCGGCAACCATATCTGGAATGCCTATCGGCACCTATATTTGAAATGCCTATCGGCTTCTATATCTGAAATGCCTATCGGCACCTATTTTTAAAATACCAATCGGCAACTATATCTGAAATGCCTATCGACACCTATATCTGAAATGCCTATCGACACCTACATCTGAAATGCCTATCGCCACCTATATCTGAAATGCCTATCGACACCTATATCTGAAATGCCTATCGACACCTATTTTGAAATGCCTATCGGAAACTACATCTGAAATGCCTATCAGCACCTATATTTGAAATGCCTATCGGCAACCATATCTGGAATGCCTATCGTCACCTATATTTGAAATGCCTATCGGCTTCTATATCTGAAATGCCTATCGGCACCTATTTTTAAAATGCCAATCGGCAACTATATCTGAAATGCCTATCGGCACCTATATCTGAAATGCCTATCGACACCTATATCTGAAATGCCTATCGACACCTATATCTGAAATGCCTATCGACCCCTATATCTGAAATGCCTATCGACACCTATATCTGAAATGCCTATCGACACCTATATCTGAAATGCCTATCGACACCTATATCTGAAATGCCTATCGACACCTATATCTGAAATGCCTATCGACACCTATATCTGAAATGCCTATCGGAAACTACATCTGAAATGCCTATCAGCACCTATATTTGAAATGCCTATCGGCAACCATATCTGGAATGCCTATCGGCACCTATATTTGAAATGCCTATCGGCTTCTATATCTGAAATGCCTATCGGCACCTATTTTTAAAATGCCAATCGGCAACTATATCTGAAATGCCTATCGGCACCTATATCTGAAATGCCTATCGACACCTATATCTTAAATGCCTATCGACACCTATATCTGAAATGCCTATCGACACCTATATCTGAAATGCCTATCGACACCTATATCTGAAATGCCTATCGACACCTATATCTGAAATGCCTATCGACACCTATATCTGAAATGCCTATCGACACCTATATCTGAAATGCCTATCGACACCTATTTTTGAAATGCCTATCGGAAACTACATCTGAAATGCCTATCAGCACCTATATTTGAAATGCCTATCGGCAACCATATCTGGAATGCCTATCGGCACCTATATTTGAAATGCCTATCGGCTTCTATATCTGAAATGCCTATCGGCACCTATTTTTAAAATGCCAATCGGCAACTATATCTGAAATGCCTATCGGCACCTATATCTGAAATGCCTATCGACACCTATATCTGAAATGCCTATCGACACCTATATCTGAAATGCCTATCTACACCTATATTTGAAATGCCTATCGACACCTATATCTGAAATGCCTATCGACACCTATATCTGAAATGCCTATCGACACCTATATCTGAAATGCCTATCGACACCTATATCTGAAATGCCTATCGACACCTATTTTGAAATGCCTATCGGAAACTACATCTGAAATGCCTATCAGCACCTATATTTGAAATGCCTATCGGCAACCATATCTGGAATGCCTATCGGCACCTATATTTGAAATGCCTATCGGCTTCTATATCTGAAATGCCTATCGGCACCTATTTTTAAAATGCCAATCGGCAACTATATCTGAAATGCCTATCGGCACCTATATCTGAAATGCCTATCGACACCTATATCTGAAATGCCTATCGACACCTATATCTAAAATGCCTATCGACACCTATATCTGAAATGCCTATCGACACCTATATCTGAAATGCCTATCGACACCTATATCTGAAATGCCTATCGACACCTATTTTTGAAATGCCTATCGGAAACTACATCTGAAATGCCTATCAGCACCTATATTTGAAATGCCTATCGGCAACCATATCTGGAATGCCTATCGGCACCTATATTTGAAATGCCTATCGGCTTCTATATCTGAAATGCCTATCGGCCCTTATTTTTAAAATGCCAATCGGCAACTATATCTGAAATGCCTATCGGCACCTATATCTGAAATGCCTATCGACACCTATATCTGAAATGCCTATCGACACCTATATCTGAAATGCCTATCGACACCTATATCTGAAATGCCTATCGACACCTATATCTGAAATGCCTATCGACACCTATATCTGAAATGCCTATCGACACCTATATCTGAAATGCCTATCGACAACTATTTTTGAAATGCCTATCGGAAACTACATCTGAAATGCCTATCAGCACCTATATTTGAAATGCCTATCGGCAACCATATCTGGAATGCCTATCGGCACCTATATTTGAAATGCCTATCGGCTTCTATATCTGAAATGCCTATCGGCACCTATTTTTAAAATGCCAATCGGCAACTATATCTGAAATGCCTATCGGCACCTATATCTGAAATGCCTATCGACACCTATATCTGAAATGCCTATCGACACCTATATCTGAAATGACTATCGACATCTATATCTGAAATGCCTATCGGCACCTATATCTGAAATGCCTATCGACACCTATATCTGAAATGCCTATCGACACCTATATCTGAAATGCCTATCGACACCTATATCTGAAATGCCTATCGACACCTATTTTTGAAATGCCTATCGGAAACTACATCTGAAATGCCTATCAGCACCTATATTTGAAATGCCTATCGGCAACCATATCTGGAATGCCTATCGGCACCTATATTTGAAATGCCTATCGGCTTCTATATCTGAAATGCCTATCGGCACCTATTTTTAAAATACCAATCGGCAACTATATCTGAAATGCCTATCGACACCTATATCTGAAATGCCTATCGACACCTATATCTGAAATGCCTATCGACACCTATATCTGAAATGCCTATCGACACCTATATCTGAAATGTCTATCGACACCTATATCTGAAATGCCTATCGGCACCTATTTTTAAAATGCCAATCGGCAACTATATCTGAAATGCCTATCGGCACCTATATCTGAAATGCCTATCGACACCTATATCTGAAATGCCTATCGACACCTATATCTGAAATGCCTATCGACACCTATATCTGAAATGCCTATCGACACCTATATCTGAAATGCCTATCGACACCTATATCTGAAATGCCTATCGACACCTATATCTGAAATGCCTATCGGCACCTATATCTGAAATGCCTATCGACACCTATATATGAAATGCCTATCGACACCTATATCTGAAATGCCTATCGACACCTATATCTGAAATGCCTATCGACACCTATATCTGAAATGCCTATCGACACCTATATCTAAAATGCCTATCGACACCTATATCTGAAATGCCTATCGACACCTATATCTGAAATGCCTATCGACACCTATATCTGAAATGCCTATCGGCACCTATTTTTGAAATGCCTATCGGAAACTACATCTGAAATGCCTATCAGCACCTATATTTGAAATGCCTATCGGCAACCATATCTGGAATGCCTATCGGCACCTATATTTGAAATGCCTATCGGCTTCTATATCTGAAATGCCTATCGGCACCTATTTTTAAAATGCCAATCGGCAACTATATCTGAAATGCCTATCGGCACCTATATCTGAAATGCCTATCGACACCTATATCTGAAATGCCTATCGACACCTATATCTGAAATGCCTATCGACACCTATATCTGAAATGCCTATCGACACCTATATCTGAAATGCCTATCGACACCTATATCTGAAATGCCTATCGACACCTATATCTGAAATGCCTATCGACACCTATATCTGAAATGCCTATCGACAGCTATTTTTGAAATGCTTATCGGAAACTACATCTGAAATGCCTATCAGCACCTATATTTGAAATGCCTATCGGCAACCATATCTGGAATGCCTATCGGCACCTATATTTGAAATGCCTATCGGCTTCTATATCTGAAATGCCTATCGGCACCTATTTTTAAAATGCCAATCGGCAACTATATCTGAAATGCCTATCGGCACCTATATCTGAAATGCCTATCGACACCTATATCTGAAATGCCTATCGACACCTATATCTGAAATGCCTATCGACACCTATATCTGAAATGCCTATCGACACCTATATCTGAAATGCCTATCGACACCTATTTTGAAATGCCTATCGGAAACTACATCTGAAATGCCTATCAGCACCTATATTTGAAATGCCTATCGGCAACCATATCTGGAATGCCTATCGTCACCTATATTTGAAATGCCTATCGGCTTCTATATCTGAAATGCCTATCGGCACCTATTTTTAAAATGCCAATCGGCAACTATATCTGAAATGCCTATCGGCACCTATATCTGAAATGCCTATCGACACCTATATCTGAAATGCCTATCGACACCTATATCTGAAATGCCTATCGACACCTATATCTGAAATGCCTATCGACACCTATATCTGAAATGCCTATCGACACCTATATCTGAAATGCCTATCGACACCTATATCTGAAATGCCTATCGACACCTATATCTGAAATGCCTATCGACACCTATATCTGAAATGCCTATCGGAAACTACATCTGAAATGCCTATCAGCACCTATATTTGAAATGCCTATCGGCAACCATATCTGGAATGCCTATCGGCACCTATATTTGAAATGCCTATCGGCTTCTATATCTGAAATGCCAATCGGCACCTATTTTTAAAATGCCAATCGGCAACTATATCTGAAATGCCTATCGGCACCTATATCTGAAATGCCTATCGACACCTATATCTTAAATGCCTATCGACACCTATATCTGAAATGCCTATCGACACCTATATCTGAAATGCCTATCGACACCTATATCTGAAATGCCTATCGACACCTATATCTGAAATGCCTATCGACACCTATATCTGAAATGCATATCGACACCTATATCTGAAATGCCTATCGACACCTATTTTTGAAATGCCTATCGGAAACTACATCTGAAATGCCTATCAGCACCTATAATTGAAATGCCTATCGGCAACCATATCTGGAATGCCTATCGGCACCTATATTTGAAATGCCTATCGGCTTCTATATCTGAAATGCCTATCGGCACCTATTTTTAAAATGCCAATCGGCAACTATATCTGAAATGCCTATCGGCACCTATATCTGAAATGCCTATCGACACCTATATCTGAAATGCCTATCGACACCTATATCTGAAATGCCTATCGACACCTATATTTGAAATGCCTATCGACACCTATATCTGAAATGCCTATCGACACCTATATCTGAAATGCCTATCGACACCTAGATCTGAAATGCCTATCGACACCTATATCTGAAATGCCTATCGACACATATTTTTAAAATGCCTATCGGAAACTACATCTGAAATGCCTATCAGCACCTATATTTGAAATGCCTATCGGCAACCATATCTGGAATGCCTATCGGCACCTATATTTGAAATGCCTATCGGCTTCTATATCTGAAATGCCTATCGGCACCTATCTTTAAAATGCCAATCGGCAACTATATCTGAAATGCCTATCGGCACCTATATCTGAAATGCCTATCGACACCTATATCTGAAATGTCTATCGACACCTATATCTAAAATGCCTATCGACACCTATATCTGAAATGCCTATCGACACCTATATCTGAAATGCCTATCGACACCTATATCTGAAATGCCTATCGACACCTATTTTTGAAATGCCTATCGGAAAATACATCTGAAATGCCTATCAGCACCTATATTTGAAATGCCTATCGGCAACCATATCTGGAATGCCTATCGGCACCTATATTTGAAATGCCTATCGGCTTCTATATCTGAAATGCCTATCGGCCCTTATTTTTAAAATGCCAATCGGCAACTATATCTGAAATGCCTATCGGCACCTATATCTGAAATGCCTATCGACACCTATATCTGAAATGCCTATCGACACCTATATCTGAAATGCCTATCGACACCTATATCTGAAATGCCTATCGACACCTATATCTGAAATGCCTATCGACACCTATATCTGAAATGCCTATCGACACCTATTTTTGAAATGCCTATCGGAAACTACATCTGAAATGCCTATCAGCACCTATATTTGAAATGCCTATCGGCAACCATATCTGGAATGCCTATCGGCACCTATATTTGAAATGCCTATCGGCTTCTATATCTGAAATGCCTATCGGCACCTATTTTTAAAATGCCAATCGGCAACTATATCTGAAATGCCTATCGGCACCTATATCTGAAATGCCTATCGACACCTATATCTGAAATGCCTATCGACACCTATATCTGAAATGCCTATCGACACCTATATCTGAAATGCCTATCGACACCTATATCTGAAATGCCTATCGACACCTATATCTGAAATGCCTATCGACACCTATATCTGAAATGCCTATCGACACCTATATCTGAAATGCCTATCGACACCTATTTTTGAAATGCCTATCGGAAACTACATCTGAAATGCCTATCAGCAGCTATATTTGAAATGCCTATCGGCAACCATATCTGGAATGCCTATCGGCACCTATATTTGAAATGCCTATCGGCTTCTATATCTGAAATGCCTATCGGCACCTATTTTTAAAATACCAATCGGCAACTATATCTGAAATGCCTATCGGCACCTATATCTGAAATGCCTATCGACACCTATATCTGAAATGCCTATCGACACCTATATCTGCAATGCCTATCGACACCTATATCTGAAATGCCTATCGACACCTATATCTGAAATGCCTATCGACACATATTTTTGAAATGCCTATCGGAAACTACATCTGAAATGCCTATCAGCACCTATATTTGAAATGCCTATCGGCAACCATATCTGAAATGCCTATCGGCATCTATATTTGAAATGCCTATGGGCTTCTATATCTGAAATGCCTATCGGCACCTATTTTTAAAATGCCAATCGGCAACTATATCTGAAATGCCTATCGGCACCTATATCTGAAATGCCTATCGACACCTATATCTGAAATGCCTATCGACACCTATATCTGAAATGCCTATCGACACCTATATCTGAAATGCCTATCGACACCTATATCTGAAATGTCTATCGACACCTATATCTGAAATGCCTATCGACACCTATTTTTGAAATGCCTATCGGAAAATACATCTGAAATGCCTATCAGCACCTATATTTGAAATGCCTATCGGCAACCATATCTGGAATGCCTATCGGCACCTATATTTGAAATGCCTATCGGCTTCTATATCTGAAATGCCTATCGGCCCTTATTTTTAAAATGCCAATCGGCAACTATATCTGAAATGCCTATCGGCACCTATATCTGAAATGCCTATCGACACCTATATCTGAAATGCCTATCGACACCTATATCTGAAATGCCTATCGACACCTATATCTGAAATGCCTATCGACACCTATATCTGAAATGCCTATCGACACCTATATCTGAAATGCCTATCGACACCTATATCTGAAATGCCTATCGACACCTATTTTTGAAATGCCTATCGGAAACTACATCTGAAATGCCTATCAGCACCTATAT
This sequence comes from Venustoraphidia nigricollis, assembly GCA_034508555.1. Classification (NCBI taxonomy): domain Eukaryota; kingdom Metazoa; phylum Arthropoda; class Insecta; order Raphidioptera; family Raphidiidae; genus Venustoraphidia; species Venustoraphidia nigricollis. Next base: position 777,847 of record JAVRKA010000129.1, on the reverse strand, counting down.
TTGAAATGCCTATCGGCAACCATATCTGGAATGCCTATCGGCACCTATATTTGAAATGCCTATCGGCTTCTATATCTGAAATGCCTATCGGCACCTATTTTTAAAATGCCAATCGGCAACTATATCTGAAATGCCTATCGGCACCTATATCTGAAATGCCTATCGACACCTATATCTGAAATGCCTATCGACACCTATATCTGAAATGCCTATCGACACCTATATCTGAAATGCCTATCGACACCTATATCTGAAATGCCTATCGACACCTATATCTGAAATGCCTATCGACACCTATATCTGAAATGCCTATCGACACCTATATCTGAAATGCCTATCGACACCTATTTTTGAAATGCCTATCGGAAACTACATCTGAAATGCCTATCAGCACCTATATTTGAAATGCCTATCGGCAACCATATCTGGAATGCCTATCGGCACCTATATTTGAAATGCCTATCGGCTTCTATATCTGAAATGCCTATCGGCACCTATTTTTAAAATACCAATCGGCAACTATATCTGAAATGCCTATCGGCACCTATATCTGAAATGCCTATCGACACCTATATCTGAAATGCCTATCGACACCTATATCTGAAATGCCTATCGACACCTATATCTGAAATGCCTATCGACACCTATATCTGAAATGCCTATCGACACCTATATCTGAAATGCCTATCGACACCTATATCTGAAATGCCCATCGACACCTATTTTTGAAATGCCTATCGGAAACTACATCTGAAATGCCTATCAGCACCTATATTTGAAATGCCTATCGGCAACCATATCTGGAATGCCTATCGGCACCTATATTTGAAATGCCTATCGGCTTCTATATCTGAAATGCCTTTTGGCACCTATTTTTAAAATGCCAATCGGCAACTATATCTGAAATGCCTATCGGCACCTATATCTGAAATGCCTATCGAAACCTATATCTGAAATGCCTATCGACACCTATATCTGAAATGCCTATCGACACCTATATCTGAAATGCCTATCGACACCTATATCTGAAATGCCTATCGACACATATATCTTAAATGCCTATCGACACCTATTTTTGAAATGCCTATCGGAAACTACATCTGAATTGCCTATCAGCACCTATATTTGAAATGCCTATCGGCAACCATATCTGGAATGCCTATCGGATCCTATATTTGAAATGCCTATCGGCTTCTATATCTGAAATGCCTATCGGCACCTATTTTTAAAATGCCAATCAGCAACTATATCTGAAATGCCTATCGGCACCTATATCTGAAATGCCTATCGACACCTATATCTGAAATGCCTATCGACACTTATATCTGAAATGCCTATCGACACCTATATCTGAAATGCCTATCGACACCTATATCTGAAATGCCTATCGGCACCTATATCTGAAATGCCTATCGACACCTATTTTTTAAATGCCTATCGGAAACTACATCTGAAATGCCTATCAGCACCTATATTTGAAATGCCTATCAGCAACCATATCTGGAATGCCTATCGGCACCTATATTTGAAATGCCTATCGGCTTCTATATCTGAAATGCCTATCGGCACCTATTTTGAAAATGCCAATCGGCAACTATATCTGAAATGCCTATCGGCACCTATATCTGAAATGCCTATCGACACCTATATCTGAAATGCCTATCGACACCTATATCTGAAATGCCTATCGACACCTATATCTGAAATGCCTATCGACACCTATATCTGAAATGCCTATCGACACCTATATCTGAAATGCCTATCGACACCTATATCTGAAATGCCTATCGACACCTATTTTTGAAATGCCTATCGGAAACTACATCTGAAATGCCTATCAGCACCTATATTTGAAATGCCTATCGGCAACCATATCTGGAATGCCTATCGGCACCTATATTTGAAATGCCTATCGGCTTCTATATCTGAAATGCCTATCGGCACCTATTTTTAAAATGCCAATCGGCAACTATATCTGAAATTCCTATCGGCACCTATATCTGAAATGCCTATCGACACCTATATCTGAAATGCCTATCGACACTTATATCTGAAATGCCTATCGACACCTATATCTGAAATGCCTATCGACACCTATATCTGAAATGCCTATCGACACCTATATCTGAAATGCCTATCGACACCTATATCTGAAATGCCTATCGACACCTATATCTGAAATGCCTATCGACACCTATATCTGAAATGCCTATCGACACCTATTTTTGAAATGCCTATCGGAAACTACATCTGAAATGCCTATCAGCACCTATATTTGAAATGCCTATCGGCAACCATATCTGGAATGACTATCGGCACCTATATTTGAAATGCCTATCGGCTTCTATATCTGAAATGCCTATCGGCACCTATTTTTAAAATGCCAATCGGCAACTATATCTGAAATGCCTATCGGCACCTATATCTGAAATGCCTATCGACACCTATATCTGAAATGCCTATCGACACCTATATCTGAAATGCCTATCGACACCTATATCTGAAATGCCTATCGACACCTATATCTGAAATGCCTATCGACACCTATATCTGAAATGCCTATCGACACCTATATCTGAAATGCCTATCGACACCTATATCTGAAATGCTTATCGACACCCATTTTTGAAATGCCTATCGGAAACTACATCTGAAATGCCTATCAGCACCTATATTTGAAATGCCTATCGGCAACCATATCTGGAAAGCCTATCGGCACCTATATTTGAAATGCCTATCGGCTTCTATATCTGAAATGCCTTTTGGCACCTATTTTTAAAATGCCATTCGGCAACTATATCTGAAATGCCTATCGGCACCTATATCTGAAATGCCTATCGACACCTATATCTGAAATGCCTGTCGACACCTATATCTGAAATGCCTTTCGACACCTATATCTGAAATGCCTATCGACACCTATATCTGAAATGCCTATCGACACCTATATCTGAAATGCCTATCGACACCTATATCTGAAATGCCTATCGACACCTATATCTGAAATGCCTATCGACACCTATATCTGAAATGCCTATCGACACCTATATCTGAAATGCCTATCGACACCTATTTTTGAAATGCCTATCGGCAACTATATCTGGAATGCCTATCGGCACCTATATTTGAAATGCCTATCGGCTTCTATATCTGAAATGCCTATCGGCACCTATTTTTAAAATACCAATCGGCAACTATATCTGAAATGCCTATCGGCACCTATATCTGAAATGCCTATCGACACCTATATCTGAAATGCCTATCGACACCTATATCTGAAATGCCTATCGACACCTATATCTGAAATGCCTATCGACACCTATATCTGAAATGCCTATCGACACCTATATCTGAAATGCCTATCGACACCTATATCTGAAATGCCTATCGGCACCTATTTTTAAAATGCCAATCGGCAACTATATCTGAAATGCCTATCGGCACCTATATCTGAAATGCCTATCGACACCTATATCTGAAATGCCTATCGACACCTATATCTGAAATGCCTATCGACACCTATATCTGAAATGCCTATCGACACCTATATCTGAAATGCCTATCGACACCTATATCTGAAATGCCTATCGACACCTATATCTGAAATGCCTATCGGCACCTATATCTGAAATGCCTATCGACACCTATATCTGAAATGCCTATCGACACCTATATCTGAAATGCCTATCGACACCTATATCTGAAATGCCTTTCGACACCTATATCTGAAATGCCTATCGACACCTATATCTAAAATGCCTATCGACACCTATATCTGAAATGCCTATCGACACCTATATCTGAAATGCCTATCGACACCTATATCTGAAATGCCTATCGACGCCTATATCTGAAATGCCTATCGACACCTATTTTTGAAATGCCTATCGGAAACTACATCTGAAATGCCTATCAGCACCTATATTTGAAATGCCTATCGGCAACCATATCTGGAATGCCTATCGGCACCTATATTTGAAATGCCTATCGGCTTCTATATCTGAAATGCCTATCGGCACCTATTTTTAAAATGCCAATCGGCAACTATATCTGAAATGCCTATCGGCACCTATATCTGAAATGCCTATCGACACCTATATCTGAAATGCCTATCGACACCTATATCTGAAATGCCTATCGACACCTATATCTGAAATGCCTATCGACACCTATATCTGAAATGCCTATCGACACCTATATCTGAAATGCCTATCGACACCTATATCTGAAATGCCTATTGACACCTATATCTGAAATGCCTATCGACACCTATTTTTGAAATGCCCTTCGGAAACTACATCTGAAATGCCTATCAGCACCTATATTTGAAATGCCTATCGGCAACCATATCTGGAATGCCTATCGGCACCTATATTTGAAATGCCTATCGGCTTCTATATCTGAAATGCCTATCGGCACCTATTTTTAAAATGCCAATCGGCAACTATATCTGAAATGCCTATCGGCACCTATATCTGAAATGCCTATCGACACCTATATCTGAAATGCCTATCGACACTTATATCTGAAATGCCTATCGACAACCTATATCTGAAATGCCTATCGACACCTATATCTGAAATGCCTATCGACACCTATTTTGAAATGCCTATCGGAATCTACATCTGAAATGCCTATCAGCACCTATATTTGAAATGCCTATCGGCAACCATATCTGGAATGCCTATCGTCACCTATATTTGAAATGCCTATCGGCTTCTATATCTGAAATGCCTATCGGCACCTATTTTTAAAATGCCAATCGGCAACTATATCTGAAATGCCTATCGGCACCTATATCTGAAATGCCTATCGACACCTATATCTGAAATGCCTATCGACACCTATATCTGAAATGCCTATCGACACCTATATCTGAAATGCCTATCGACACCTATATCTGAAATGCCTATCGACACCTATATCTGAAATGCCTATCGACACCTATATCTGAAATGCCTATCGACACCTATATCTGAAATGCCTATCGACACCTATATCTGAAATGCCTATCGGAAACTACATCTGAAATGCCTATCAGCACCTATATTTGAAATGCCTATCGGCAACCATATCTGGAATGCCTATCGGCACCTATATTTGAAATGCCTATCGGCTTCTATATCTGAAATGCCTATCGGCACCTATTTTTAAAATGCCAATCGGCAACTATATCTGAAATGCCTATCGGCACCTATATCTGAAATGCCTATCGACACCTATATCTTAAATGCCTATCGACACCTATATCTGAAATGCCTATCGACACCTATATCTGAAATGCCTATCGACACCTATATCTGAAATGCCTATCGACACCTATATCTGAAATGCCTATCGACACCTATATCTGAAATGCCTATCGACACCTATATCTGAAATGCCTATCGACACCTATTTTTGAAATGCCTATCGGAAACTACATCTGAAATGCCTATCAGCACCTATATTTGAAATGCCTATCGGCAACCATATCTGGAATGCCTATCGGCACCTATATTTGAAATGCCTATCGGCTTCTATATCTGAAATGCCTATCGGCACCTATTTTAAAAATGCCAATCGGCAACTATATCTGAAATGCCTATCGGCACCTATATCTGAAATGCCTATCGACACCTATATCTGAAATGCCTATCGACACCTATATCTGAAATGCCTATCGACACCTATATTTGAAATGCCTATCGACACCTATATCTGAAATGCCTATCGACATCTATATCTGAAATGCCTATCGACACCTATATCTGAAATGCCTATCGACACCTATATCTAAAATGCCTATCGACACATATTTTTGAAATGCCTATCGGAAACTACATCTGAAATGCCTATCAGCACCTATATTTGAAATGCCTATCGGCAACCATATCTGGAATGCCTATCGGCACCTATATTTGAAATGCCTATCGGCTTCTATATCTGAAATGCCTATCGGCACCTATTTTTAAAATGCCAATCGGCAACTATATCTGAAATGCCTATCGGCACCTATATCTGAAATGCCTATCGACACCTATATCTGAAATGCCTATCGACACCTATATCTAAAATGCCTATCGACACCTATATCTGAAATGCCTATCGACACCTATATCTGAAATGCCTATCGACACCTATATCTGAAATGCCTATCGACACCTATTTTTGAAATGCCTATCGGAAACTACATCTGAAATGCCTATCAGCACCTATATTTGAAATGCCTATCGGCAACCATATCTGGAATGCCTATCGGCACCTATATTTGAAATGCCTATCGGCTTCTATATCTGAAATGCCTATCGGCCCTTATTTTTAAAATGCCAATCGGCAACTATATCTGAAATGCCTATCGGCACCTATATCTGAAATGCCTATCGACACCTATATCTGAAATGCCTATCGACACCTATATCTGATATGCCTATCGACACCTATATCTGAAATGCCTATCGACACCTATATCTGAAATGCCTATCGACACCTATATCTGAAATGCCTATCGACACCTATATCTGAAATGCCTATCGACACCTATATCTGAAATGCCTATCGACACCTATATCTGAAATGCCTATCGACACCTATTTTTGAAATGCCTATCGGAAACTACATCTGAAATGCCTATCAGCACCTATATTTGAAATGCCTATCGGCAACCATATCTGGAAAGCCTATCGGCACCTATATTTGAAATGCCTATCGGCTTCTATATCTGAAATGCCTATCGACACCTATATCTGAAATGCCTATCGACACCTATATCTGAAATGCCTATCGACACCTATATCTGAAATGCCTATCGACACCTATATCTGAAATGCCTATCGACACCTATATCTGAAATGCCTATCGACACCTATTTTTGAAATGCCTATCGGAAACTACATCTGAAATGCCTATCAGCACCTATATTTGAAATGCCTATCGGCAACGACATCTGGAATGCCTATCGGCACCTATATTTGAAATGCCTATCGGCTTCTATATCTGAAATGCCTATCGGCACCTATTTTTAAAATGCCAATCGGCAACTATATCTGAAATGCCTATCGGCACCTATATCTGAAATGCCTATCGACACCTATATCTGAAATGCCTATCGACACCTATATCTGAAATGCCTATCGACACCTATATCTGAAATGCCTATCGACACCTATATCTGAAATGCCTATCGACACCTATATCTAAAATGCCTATCGACACCTATATCTGAAATGCCTATCGACACCTATATCTGAAATGCCTATCGACACCTATATCTGAAATGCCTATCGACACCTATTTTTGAAATGCCTATCGGAAACTACATCTGAAATGCCTATCAGCACCTATATTTGAAATGCCTATCGGCAACCATATCTGGAATGCCTATCGGCACCTATATTTGAAATGCCTATCGGCTTCTATATCTGAAATGCCTATCGGCACCTATTTTTAAAATGCCAATCGGCAACTATATCTGAAATGCCTATCGGCACCTATATCTGAAATGCCTATCGACACCTATATCTGAAATGCCTATCGACACTTATATCTGAAATGCCTATCGACACCTATATCTGAAATGCCTTTTGACACCTATATCTGAAATGCCTATCGACACCTATTTTTGAAATGCCTATCGGAAACTACATCTGAAATGCCTATCAGCACCTATATTTGAAATGCCTATCGGCAACCATATCTGGAATGCCTATCGTCACCTATATTTGAAATGCCTATCGGCTTCTATATCTGAAATGCCTATCGACACCTATATCTGAAATGCCTTTCGACACCTATATCTGAAATGCCTATCGACACCTATATCTAAAATGCCTATCGACACCTATATCTGAAATGCCTATCGACACCTATATCTGAAATGCCTATCGACACCTATATCTGAAATGCCTATCAACACCTATATCTGAAATGCCTATCGACACCTATTTTTGAAATGCCTATCGGAAACTACATCTGAAATGCCTATCAGCACCTATATTTGAAATGCCTATCGGCAACCATATCTGGAATGCCTATCGGCACCTATATTTGGAATGCCTATCGGCTTCTATATCTGAAATGCCTATCGGCACCTATTTTTAAAATGCCAATCGGCAACTATATCTGAAATGCCTATCGGCACCTATATCTGAAATGCCTATCGACACCTATATCTGAAATGCCTATCGACACCTATATCTGAAATGCCTATCGACACCTATATCTGAAATGCCTATCGACACCTATATCTGAAATGCCTATCGACACCTATATCTGAAATGCCTATCGACACCTATATCTGAAATGCCTATTGACACCTATATCTGAAATGCCTATCGACACCTATTTTTGAAATGCCCTTCGGAAACTACATCTGAAATGCCTATCAGCACCTATATTTGAAATGCCTATCGGCAACCATATCTGGAATGCCTATCGGCACCTATATTTGAAATGCCTATCGGCTTCTATATCTGAAATGCCTATCGGCACCTATTTTTAAAATGCCAATCGGCAACTATATCTGAAATGCCTATCGGCACCTATATCTGAAATGCCTATCGACACCTATATCTGAAATGCCTATCGACACCTATATCTGAAATGCCTATCGACACCTATATCTGAAATGCCTATCGACACCTATATCTGAAATGCCTATCGACACCTATTTTGAAATGCCTATCGGAATCTACATCTGAAATGCCTATCAGCACCTATATTTGAAATGCCTATCGGCAACCATATCTGGAATGCCTATCGTCACCTATATTTGAAATGCCTATCGGCTTCTATATCTGAAATGCCTATCGGCACCTATATCTGAAATGCCTATCGACACCTATATCTGAAATGCCTATCGACACCTATATCTGAAATGCCTATCGACACCTATATCTGAAATGCCTATCGACACCTATATCTGAAATGCCTATCGACACCTATATCTGAAATGCCTATCGACACCTATATCTGAAATGCCTATCGACACCTATATCTGAAATGCCTATCGACACCTATATCTGAAATGCCTATCGGAAACTACATCTGAAATGCCTATCAGCACCTATATTTGAAATGCCTATCGGCAACCATATCTGGAATGCCTATCGGCACCTATATTTGAAATGCCTATCGGCTTCTATATCTGAAATGCCTATCGGCACCTATTTTTAAAATGCCAATCGGCAACTATATCTGAAATGCCTATCGGCACCTATATCTGAAATGCCTATCGACACCTATATCTTAAATGCCTATCGACACCTATATCTGAAATGCCTATCGACACCTATATCTGAAATGCCTATCGACACCTTTATCTGAAATGCCTATCGACACCTATATCTGAAATGCCTATCGACACCTATATCTGAAATGCCTATCGACACCTATATCTGAAATGCCTATCGACACCTATTTTTGAAATGCCTATCGGAAACTACATCTGAAATGCCTATCAGCACCTATATTTGAAATGCCTATCGGCAACCATATCTGGAATGCCTATCGGCACCTATATTTGAAATGCCTATCGGCTTCTATATCTGAAATGCCTATCGGCACCTATTTTAAAAATGCCAATCGGCAACTATATCTGAAATGCCTATCGGCACCTATATCTGAAATGCCTATCGACACCTATATCTGAAATGCCTATCGACACCTATATCTGAAATGCCTATCGACACCTATATTTGAAATGCCTATCGACACCTATATCTGAAATGCCTATCGACACCTATATCTGAAATGCCTATCGACACCTATATCTGAAATGCCTATCGACACCTATATCTGAAATGCCTATCGACACATATTTTTGAAATGCCTATCGGAAACTACATCTGAAATGCCTATCAGCACCTATATTTGAAATGCCTATCGGCAACCATATCTGGAATGCCTATCGGCACCTATATTTGAAATGCCTATCGGCTTCTATATCTGAAATGCCTATCGGCACCTATTTTTAAAATGCCAATCGGCAACTATATCTGAAATGCCTATCGGCACCTATATCTGAAATGCCTATCGACACCTATATCTGAAATGCCTATCGACACCTATATCTAAAATGCCTATCGACACCTATATCTGAAATGCCTATCGACACCTATATCTGAAATGCCTATCGACACCTATATCTGAAATGCCTATCGACACCTATTTTTGAAATGCCTATCGGAAACTACATCTGAAATGCCTATCAGCACCTATATTTGAAATGCCTATCGGCAACCATATCTGGAATGCCTATCGGCACCTATATTTGAAATGCCTATCGGCTTCTATATCTGAAATGCCTATCGGCCCTTATTTTTAAAATGCCAATCGGCAACTATATCTGAAATGCCTATCGGCACCTATATCTGAAATGCCTATCGACACCTATATCTGAAATGCCTATCGACACCTATATCTGATATGCCTATCGACACCTATATCTGAAATGCCTATCGACACCTATATCTGAAATGCCTATCGACACCTATATCTGAAATGCCTATCGACACCTATATCTGAAATGCCTATCGACACCTATATCTGAAATGCCTATCGACACCTATATCTGAAATGCCTATCGACACCTATTTTTGAAATGCCTATCGGAAACTACATCTGAAATGCCTATCAGCACCTATATTTGAAATGCCTATCGGCAACCATATCTGGAAAGCCTATCGGCACCTATATTTGAAATGCCTATCGGCTTCTATATCTGAAATGCCTATCGACACCTATATCTGAAATGCCTATCGACACCTATATCTGAAATGCCTATCGACACCTATATCTGAAATGCCTATCGACACCTATATCTGAAATGCCTATCGACACCTATATCTGAAATGCCTATCGACACCTATTTTTGAAATGCCTATCGGAAACTACATCTGAAATGCCTATCAGCACCTATATTTGAAATGCCTATCGGCAACCACATCTGGAATGCCTATCGGCACCTATATTTGAAATGCCTATCGGCTTCTATATCTGAAATGCCTATCGGCACCTATTTTTAAAATGCCAATCGGCAACTATATCTGAAATGCCTATCGGCACCTATATCTGAAATGCCTATCGACACCTATATCTGAAATGCCTATCGACACCTATATCTGAAATGCCTATCGACACCTATATCTGAAATGCCTATCGACACCTATATCTGAAATGCCTATCGACACCTATATCTAAAATGCCTATCGACACCTATATCTGAAATGCCTATCGACACCTATATCTGAAATGCCTATCGACACCTATATCTGAAATGCCTATCGACACCTATTTTTGAAATGCCTATCGGAAACTACATCTGAAATGCCTATCAGCACCTATATTTGAAATGCCTATCGGCAACCATATCTGGAATGCCTATCGGCACCTATATTTGAAATGCCTATCGGCTTCTATATCTGAAATGCCTATCGGCACCTATTTTTAAAATGCCAATCGGCAACTATATCTGAAATGCCTATCGGCACCTATATCTGAAATGCCTATCGACACCTATATCTGAAATGCCTATCGACACTTATATCTGAAATGCCTATCGACACCTATATCTGAAATGCCTATCGACACCTATATCTGAAATGCCTATCGACACCTATTTTTGAAATGCCTATCGGAAACTACATCTGAAATGCCTATCAGCACCTATATTTGAAATGCCTATCGGCAACCATATCTGGAATGCCTATCGTCACCTATATTTGAAATGCCTATCGGCTTCTATATCTGAAATGCCTATCGGCACCTATTTTTAAAATGCCAATCGGCAACTATATCTGAAATGCCTATCGGCACCTATATCTGAAATGCCTATCGACACCTATATCTGAAATGCCTATCGACACCTATATCTGAAATGCCTATCGACACCTATATCTGAAATGCCTATCGACACCTATATCTGAAATGCCTATCGACACCTATATCTGAAATGCCTATCGACACCTATATCTGAAATGCCTATCGACACATATATCTGAAATGCAATCGACACCTATTTTTGAAATGCCTATCGGAAACTACATCTGAAATGCCTATCAGCACCTATATTTGAAATGCCTATCGGCAACCATATTTGGAATGCCTATCGGCACCTATATTTGAAATGCCTATCGGCTTCTATATCTGAAATGCCTATCGGCACCTATTTTTAAAATGCCAATCGGCAACTATATCTGAAATGCCTATCGGCACCTATATCTGAAATGCCTATCGACACCTATATCTTAAATGCCTATCGACACCTATATCTGAAATGCCTATCGACACCTATATCTGAAATGCCTATCGACACCTATATCTGAAATGCCTATCGACACCTATATCTGAAATGCCTATCGACACCTATATCTGAAATGCCTATCGACACCTATATCTGAAATGCCTATCGACACCTATTTTTGAAATGCCTATCGGAAACTACATCTGGAATGCCTATCAGCACCTATATTTGAAATGCCTATCGGCAACCATATCTGGAATGCCTATCGGCACCTATATTTGAAATGCCTATCGGCTTCTATATCTGAAATGCCAATCGGCACCTATTTTTAAAATGCCAATCGGCAACTATATCTGAAATGCCTATCGGCACCTATATCTGAAATGCCTATCGACACCTATATCTGAAATGCCTATCGACACCTATATCTGAAATGCCTATCGACACCTATATCTGAAATGCCTATCGACACCTATATCTGAAATGCCTATCGACACCTATATCTGCAATGCCTATCGACACCTATATCTGAAATGCCTATCGACACCTATATCTGAAATGCCTATCGACACATATTTTTGAAATGCCTATCGGAAACTACATCTGAAATGCCTATCAGCACCTATATTTGAAATGCCTATCGGCAACCATATCTGAAATGCCTATCGGCACCTATATTTGAAATGCCTATGGGCTTCTATATCTGAAATGCCTATCGGCACCTATTTTTAAAATGCCAATCGGCAACTATATCTGAAATGCCTATCGGCACCTTTATCTGAAATGCCTATCGACACCTATATCTGAAATGCCTATCGACACCTATATCTGAAATGCCTATCGACACCTATATCTGAAATGCCTATCGACACCTATATCTGAAATGCCTATCGAATTCTATATCTGAAATGCCTAATGACACCTATTTTTGAAATGCCTATCGGAAACTACATCTGAAATGCCTATCAGCACCTATATTTGAAATGCCTATCGGCAACCATATCTAGAATGCCTATCGGCACCTATATTTGAAATGCCTATCGGCTTCTATATCTGAAATGCCTATCGGCACCTATTTTTAAAATGCCAATCGGCAACTATATCTGAAATGCCTATCGGCACCTATATCTGAAATGCCTATCGACACCTATATCTGAAATGCCTATCGACACCTATATCTGAAATGCCTATCGACACCTATATCTGAAATGCCTATCGACACCTATATCTGAAATGCCTATCGACACCTATATCTGAAATGCCTATCGACACCTATATCTGAAATGCCTATCGACACCTATATCTGAAATGCCTATCGACACCTATTTTTGAAATGCCTATCGGAAACTACATCTGAAATGCCTATCAGCACCTATATTTGAAATGCCTATCGGCAACCATATCTGGAATGCCTATCGTCACCTATATTTGAAATGCCTATCGGCTTCTATATCTGAAATGCCTATCGGCACCTATTTTTAAAATGCCAATCGGCAACTATATCTGAAATGCCTATCGGCACCTATATCTGAAATGCCTATCGACACCTATATCTGAAATGCCTATCGACACCTATATCTGAAATGCCTATCGACCCCTATATCTGAAATGCCTATCGACACCTATATCTGAAATGCCTATCGACACCTATATCTGAAATGCCTATCGACACCTATATCTGAAATGCCTATCGACACCTATATCTGAAATGCCTATCGGAAACTACATCTGAAATGCCTATCAGCACCTATATTTGAAATGCCTATCGGCAACCATATCTGGAATGCCTATCGGCACCTATATTTGAAATGCCTATCGGCTTCTATATCTGAAATGCCTATCGGCACCTATTTTTAAAATGCCAATCGGCAACTATATCTGAAATGCCTATCGGCACCTATATCTGAAATGCCTATCGACACCTATATCTTAAATGCCTATCGACACCTATATCTGAAATGCCTATCGACACCTATATCTGAAATGCCTATCGACACCTATATCTGAAATGCCTATCGACACCTATATCTGAAATGCCTATCGACACCTATATCTGAAATGCCTATCGACACCTATTTTTGAAATGCCTATCGGAAACTACATCTGAAATGCCTATCAGCACCTATATTTGAAATGCCTATCGGCAACCATATCTGGAATGCCTATCGGCACCTATATTTGAAATGCCTATCGGCTTCTATATCTGAAATGCCTATCGGCACCTATTTTTAAAATGCCAATCGGCAACTATATCTGAAATGCCTATCGGCACCTATATCTGAAATGCCTATCGACACCTATATCTGAAATGCCTATCGACACCTATATCTGAAATGCCTATCTACACCTATATTTGAAATGCCTATCGACACCTATATCTGAAATGCCTATCGACACCTATATCTGAAATGCCTATCGACACCTATATCTGAAATGCCTATCGACACCTATATCTGAAATGCCTATCGACACCTATTTTGAAATGCCTATCGGAAACTACATCTGAAATGCCTATCAGCACCTATATTTGAAATGCCTATCGGCAACCATATCTGGAATGCCTATCGGCACCTATATTTGAAATGCCTATCGGCTTCTATATCTGAAATGCCTATCGGCACCTATTTTTAAAATGCCAATCGGCAACTATATCTGAAATGCCTATCGGCACCTATATCTGAAATGCCTATCGACACCTATATCTGAAATGCCTATCGACACCTATATCTAAAATGCCTATCGACACCTATATCTGAAATGCCTATCGACACCTATATCTGAAATGCCTATCGACACCTATATCTGAAATGCCTATCGACACCTATTTTTGAAATGCCTATCGGAAACTACATCTGAAATGCCTATCAGCACCTATATTTGAAATGCCTATCGGCAACCATATCTGGAATGCCTATCGGCACCTATATTTGAAATGCCTATCGGCTTCTATATCTGAAATGCCTATCGGCCCTTATTTTTAAAATGCCAATCGGCAACTATATCTGAAATGCCTATCGGCACCTATATCTGAAATGCCTATCGACACCTATATCTGAAATGCCTATCGACACCTATATCTGAAATGCCTATCGACACCTATATCTGAAATGCCTATCGACACCTATATCTGAAATGCCTATCGACACCTATATCTGAAATGCCTATCGACACCTATATCTGAAATGCCTATCGACAACTATTTTTGAAATGCCTATCGGAAACTACATCTGAAATGCCTATCAGCACCTATATTTGAAATGCCTATCGGCAACCATATCTGGAATGCCTATCGGCACCTATATTTGAAATGCCTATCGGCTTCTATATCTGAAATGCCTATCGGCACCTATTTTTAAAATGCCAATCGGCAACTATATCTGAAATGCCTATCGGCACCTATATCTGAAATGCCTATCGACACCTATATCTGAAATGCCTATCGACACCTATATCTGAAATGCCTATCGACATCTATATCTGAAATGCCTATCGACACCTATATCTGAAATGCCTATCGACACCTATATCTGAAATGCCTATCGACACCTATATCTGAAATGCCTATCGACACCTATATCTGAAATGCCTATCGACACCTATTTTTGAAATGCCTATCGGAAACTACATCTGAAATGCCTATCAGCACCTATATTTGAAATGCCTATCGGCAACCATATCTGGAATGCCTATCGGCACCTATATTTGAAATGCCTATCGGCTTCTATATCTGAAATGCCTATCGGCACCTATTTTTAAAATACCAATCGGCAACTATATCTGAAATGCCTATCGACACCTATATCTGAAATGCCTATCGACACCTATATCTGAAATGCCTATCGACACCTATATCTGAAATGCCTATCGACACCTATATCTGAAATGTCTATCGACACCTATATCTGAAATGCCTATCGGCACCTATTTTTAAAATGCCAATCGGCAACTATATCTGAAATGCCTATCGGCACCTATATCTGAAATGCCTATCGACACCTATATCTGAAATGCCTATCGACACCTATATCTGAAATGCCTATCGACACCTATATCTGAAATGCCTATCGACACCTATATCTGAAATGCCTATCGACACCTATATCTGAAATGCCTATCGACACCTATATCTGAAATGCCTATCGGCACCTATATCTGAAATGCCTATCGACACCTATATATGAAATGCCTATCGACACCTATATCTGAAATGCCTATCGACACCTATATCTGAAATGCCTATCGACACCTATATCTGAAATGCCTATCGACACCTATATCTAAAATGCCTATCGACACCTATATCTGAAATGCCTATCGACACCTATATCTGAAATGCCTATCGACACCTATATCTGAAATGCCTATCGGCACCTATTTTTGAAATGCCTATCGGAAACTACATCTGAAATGCCTATCAGCACCTATATTTGAAATGCCTATCGGCAACCATATCTGGAATGCCTATCGGCACCTATATTTGAAATGCCTATCGGCTTCTATATCTGAAATGCCTATCGGCACCTATTTTTAAAATGCCAATCGGCAACTATATCTGAAATGCCTATCGGCACCTATATCTGAAATGCCTATCGACACCTATATCTGAAATGCCTATCGACACCTATATCTGAAATGCCTATCGACACCTATATCTGAAATGCCTATCGACACCTATATCTGAAATGCCTATCGACACCTATATCTGAAATGCCTATCGACACCTATATCTGAAATGCCTATCGACACCTATATCTGAAATGCCTATCGACAGCTATTTTTGAAATGCTTATCGGAAACTACATCTGAAATGCCTATCAGCACCTATATTTGAAATGCCTATCGGCAACCATATCTGGAATGCCTATCGGCACCTATATTTGAAATGCCTATCGGCTTCTATATCTGAAATGCCTATCGGCACCTATTTTTAAAATGCCAATCGGCAACTATATCTGAAATGCCTATCGGCACCTATATCTGAAATGCCTATCGACACCTATATCTGAAATGCCTATCGACACCTATATCTGAAATGCCTATCGACACCTATATCTGAAATGCCTATCGACACCTATATCTGAAATGCCTATCGACACCTATTTTGAAATGCCTATCGGAAACTACATCTGAAATGCCTATCAGCACCTATATTTGAAATGCCTATCGGCAACCATATCTGGAATGCCTATCGTCACCTATATTTGAAATGCCTATCGGCTTCTATATCTGAAATGCCTATCGGCACCTATTTTTAAAATGCCAATCGGCAACTATATCTGAAATGCCTATCGGCACCTATATCTGAAATGCCTATCGACACCTATATCTGAAATGCCTATCGACACCTATATCTGAAATGCCTATCGACACCTATATCTGAAATGCCTATCGACACCTATATCTGAAATGCCTATCGACACCTATATCTGAAATGCCTATCGACACCTATATCTGAAATGCCTATCGACACCTATATCTGAAATGCCTATCGACACCTATATCTGAAATGCCTATCGGAAACTACATCTGAAATGCCTATCAGCACCTATATTTGAAATGCCTATCGGCAACCATATCTGGAATGCCTATCGGCACCTATATTTGAAATGCCTATCGGCTTCTATATCTGAAATGCCTATCGGCACCTATTTTTAAAATGCCAATCGGCAACTATATCTGAAATGCCTATCGGCACCTATATCTGAAATGCCTATCGACACCTATATCTTAAATGCCTATCGACACCTATATCTGAAATGCCTATCGACACCTATATCTGAAATGCCTATCGACACCTATATCTGAAATGCCTATCGACACCTATATCTGAAATGCCTATCGACACCTATATCTGAAATGCATATCGACACCTATATCTGAAATGCCTATCGACACCTATTTTTGAAATGCCTATCGGAAACTACATCTGAAATGCCTATCAGCACCTATATTTGAAATGCCTATCGGCAACCATATCTGGAATGCCTATCGGCACCTATATTTGAAATGCCTATCGGCTTCTATATCTGAAATGCCTATCGGCACCTATTTTTAAAATGCCAATCGGCAACTATATCTGAAATGCCTATCGGCACCTATATCTGAAATGCCTATCGACACCTATATCTGAAATGCCTATCGACACCTATATCTGAAATGCCTATCGACACCTATATTTGAAATGCCTATCGACACCTATATCTGAAATGCCTATCGACACCTATATCTGAAATGCCTATCGACACCTAGATCTGAAATGCCTATCGACACCTATATCTGAAATGCCTATCGACACATATTTTTAAAATGCCTATCGGAAACTACATCTGAAATGCCTATCAGCACCTATATTTGAAATGCCTATCGGCAACCATATCTGGAATGCCTATCGGCACCTATATTTGAAATGCCTATCGGCTTCTATATCTGAAATGCCTATCGGCACCTATCTTTAAAATGCCAATCGGCAACTATATCTGAAATGCCTATCGGCACCTATATCTGAAATGCCTATCGACACCTATATCTGAAATGTCTATCGACACCTATATCTAAAATGCCTATCGACACCTATATCTGAAATGCCTATCGACACCTATATCTGAAATGCCTATCGACACCTATATCTGAAATGCCTATCGACACCTATTTTTGAAATGCCTATCGGAAAATACATCTGAAATGCCTATCAGCACCTATATTTGAAATGCCTATCGGCAACCATATCTGGAATGCCTATCGGCACCTATATTTGAAATGCCTATCGGCTTCTATATCTGAAATGCCTATCGGCCCTTATTTTTAAAATGCCAATCGGCAACTATATCTGAAATGCCTATCGGCACCTATATCTGAAATGCCTATCGACACCTATATCTGAAATGCCTATCGACACCTATATCTGAAATGCCTATCGACACCTATATCTGAAATGCCTATCGACACCTATATCTGAAATGCCTATCGACACCTATATCTGAAATGCCTATCGACACCTATTTTTGAAATGCCTATCGGAAACTACATCTGAAATGCCTATCAGCACCTATATTTGAAATGCCTATCGGCAACCATATCTGGAATGCCTATCGGCACCTATATTTGAAATGCCTATCGGCTTCTATATCTGAAATGCCTATCGGCACCTATTTTTAAAATGCCAATCGGCAACTATATCTGAAATGCCTATCGGCACCTATATCTGAAATGCCTATCGACACCTATATCTGAAATGCCTATCGACACCTATATCTGAAATGCCTATCGACACCTATATCTGAAATGCCTATCGACACCTATATCTGAAATGCCTATCGACACCTATATCTGAAATGCCTATCGACACCTATATCTGAAATGCCTATCGACACCTATATCTGAAATGCCTATCGACACCTATTTTTGAAATGCCTATCGGAAACTACATCTGAAATGCCTATCAGCAGCTATATTTGAAATGCCTATCGGCAACCATATCTGGAATGCCTATCGGCACCTATATTTGAAATGCCTATCGGCTTCTATATCTGAAATGCCTATCGGCACCTATTTTTAAAATACCAATCGGCAACTATATCTGAAATGCCTATCGGCACCTATATCTGAAATGCCTATCGACACCTATATCTGAAATGCCTATCGACACCTATATCTGCAATGCCTATCGACACCTATATCTGAAATGCCTATCGACACCTATATCTGAAATGCCTATCGACACATATTTTTGAAATGCCTATCGGAAACTACATCTGAAATGCCTATCAGCACCTATATTTGAAATGCCTATCGGCAACCATATCTGAAATGCCTATCGGCATCTATATTTGAAATGCCTATGGGCTTCTATATCTGAAATGCCTATCGGCACCTATTTTTAAAATGCCAATCGGCAACTATATCTGAAATGCCTATCGGCACCTATATCTGAAATGCCTATCGACACCTATATCTGAAATGCCTATCGACACCTATATCTGAAATGCCTATCGACACCTATATCTGAAATGCCTATCGACACCTATATCTGAAATGTCTATCGACACCTATATCTGAAATGCCTATCGACACCTATTTTTGAAATGCCTATCGGAAAATACATCTGAAATGCCTATCAGCACCTATATTTGAAATGCCTATCGGCAACCATATCTGGAATGCCTATCGGCACCTATATTTGAAATGCCTATCAGCTTCTATATCTGAAATGCCTATCGGCCCTTATTTTTAAAATGCCAATCGGCAACTATATCTGAAATGCCTATCGGCACCTATATCTGAAATGCCTATCGACACCTATATCTGAAATGCCTATCGACACCTATATCTGAAATGCCTATCGACACCTATATCTGAAATGCCTATCGACACCTATATCTGAAATGCCTATCGACACCTATATCTGAAATGCCTATCGACACCTATATCTGAAATGCCTATCGACACCTATTTTTGAAATGCCTATCGGAAACTACATCTGAAATGCCTATCAGCACCTATATTTGAAATGCCTATCGGCAACCATATCTGGAATGCCTATCGGCACCTATATTTGAAATGCCTATCGGCTTCTATATCTGAAATGCCTATCGGCACCTATTTTTAAAATGCCAATCGGCAACTATATCTGAAATGCCTATCGGCACCTATATCTGAAATGCCTATCGACACCTATATCTGAAATGCCTATCGACACCTATATCTGAAATGCCTATCGACACCTATATCTGAAATGCCTATCGACACCTATATCTGAAATGCCTATCGACACCTATATCTGAAATGCCTATCGACACCTATATCTGAAATGCCTATCGACACCTATATCTGAAATGCCTATCGACACCTATTTTTGAAATGCCTATCGGAAACTACATCTGAAATGCCTATCAGCACCTATATTTGAAATGCCTATCGGCAACCATATCTGGAATGCCTATCGGCACCTATATTTGAAATGCCTATCGGCTTCTATATCTGAAATGCCTATCGGCACCTATTTTTAAAATACCAATCGGCAACTATATCTGAAATGCCTATCGGCACCTATATCTGAAATGCCTATCGACACCTATATCTGAAATGCCTATCGACACCTATATCTGAAATGCCTATCGACACCTATATCTGAAATGCCTATCGACACCTATATCTGAAATGCCTATCGACACCTATATCTGAAATGCCTATCGACACCTATATCTGAAATGCCCATCGACACCTATTTTTGAAATGCCTATCGGAAACTACATCTGAAATGCCTATCAGCACCTATATTTGAAATGCCTATCGGCAACCATATCTGGAATGCCTATCGGCACCTATATTTGAAATGCCTATCGGCTTCTATATCTGAAATGCCTTTTGGCACCTATTTTTAAAATGCCAATCGGCAACTATATCTGAAATGCCTATCGGCACCTATATCTGAAATGCCTATCGAAACCTATATCTGAAATGCCTATCGACACCTATATCTGAAATGCCTATCGACACCTATATCTGAAATGCCTATCGACACCTATATCTGAAATGCCTATCGACACCTATATCTGAAATGCCTATCGACACCTATATCTGAAATGCCTATCGACACATATATCTTAAATGCCTATCGACACCTATTTTTGAAATGCCTATCGGAAACTACATCTGAATTGCCTATCAGCACCTATATTTGAAATGCCTATCGGCAACCATATCTGGAATGCCTATCGGATCCTATATTTGAAATGCCTATCGGCTTCTATATCTGAAATGCCTATCGGCACCTATTTTTAAAATGCCAATCAGCAACTATATCTGAAATGCCTATCGGCACCTATATCTGAAATGCCTATCGACACCTATATCTGAAATGCCTATCGACACTTATATCTGAAATGCCTATCGACACCTATATCTGAAATGCCTATCGACACCTATATCTGAAATGCCTATCGGCACCTATATCTGAAATGCCTATCGACACCTATTTTTTAAATGCCTATCGGAAACTACATCTGAAATGCCTATCAGCACCTATATTTGAAATGCCTATCAGCAACCATATCTGGAATGCCTATCGGCACCTATATTTGAAATGCCTATCGGCTTCTATATCTGAAATGCCTATCGGCACCTATTTTTAAAATGCCAATCGGCAACTATATCTGAAATGCCTATCGGCACCTATATCTGAAATGCCTATCGACACCTATATCTGAAATGCCTATCGACACCTATATCTGAAATGCCTATCGACACCTATATCTGAAATGCCTATCGACACCTATATCTGAAATGCCTATCGACACCTATATCTGAAATGCCTATCGACACCTATATCTGAAATGCCTATCGACACCTATTTTTGAAATGCCTATCGGAAACTACATCTGAAATGCCTATCAGCACCTATATTTGAAATGCCTATCGGCAACCATATCTGGAATGCCTATCGGCACCTATATTTGAAATGCCTATCGGCTTCTATATCTGAAATGCCTATCGGCACCTATTTTTAAAATGCCAATCGGCAACTATATCTGAAATTCCTATCGGCACCTATATCTGAAATGCCTATCGACACCTATATCTGAAATGCCTATCGACACTTATATCTGAAATGCCTATCGACACCTATATCTGAAATGCCTATCGACACCTATATCTGAAATGCCTATCGACACCTATATCTGAAATGCCTATCGACACCTATATCTGAAATGCCTATCGACACCTATATCTGAAATGCCTATCGACACCTATATCTGAAATGCCTATCGACACCTATTTTTGAAATGCCTATCGGAAACTACATCTGAAATGCCTATCAGCACCTATATTTGAAATGCCTATCGGCAACCATATCTGGAATGACTATCGGCACCTATATTTGAAATGCCTATCGGCTTCTATATCTGAAATGCCTATCGGCACCTATTTTTAAAATGCCAATCGGCAACTATATCTGAAATGCCTATCGGCACCTATATCTGAAATGCCTATCGACACCTATATCTGAAATGCCTATCGACACCTATATCTGAAATGCCTATCGACACCTATATCTGAAATGCCTATCGACACCTATATCTGAAATGCCTATCGACACCTATATCTGAAATGCCTATCGACACCTATATCTGAAATGCCTATCGACACCTATATCTGAAATGCTTATCGACACCCATTTTTGAAATGCCTATCGGAAACTACATCTGAAATGCCTATCAGCACCTATATTTGAAATGCCTATCGGCAACCATACCTGGAAAGCCTATCGGCACCTATATTTGAAATGCCTATCGGCTTCTATATCTGAAATGCCTTTTGGCACCTATTTTTAAAATGCCATTCGGCAACTATATCTGAAATGCCTATCGGCACCTATATCTGAAATGCCTATCGACACCTATATCTGAAATGCCTGTCGACACCTATATCTGAAATGCCTTTCGACACCTATATCTGAAATGCCTATCGACACCTATATCTGAAATGCCTATCGACACCTATATCTGAAATGCCTATCGACACCTATATCTGAAATGCCTATCGACACCTATATCTGAAATGCCTATCGACACCTATATCTGAAATGCCTATCGACACCTATATCTGAAATGCCTATCGACACCTATTTTTGAAATGCCTATCGGCAACTATATCTGGAATGCCTATCGGCACCTATATTTGAAATGCCTATCGGCTTCTATATCTGAAATGCCTATCGGCACCTATTTTTAAAATACCAATCGGCAACTATATCTGAAATGCCTATCGGCACCTATATCTGAAATGCCTATCGACACCTATATCTGAAATGCCTATCGACACCTATATCTGAAATGCCTATCGACACCTATATCTGAAATGCCTATCGACACCTATATCTGAAATGCCTATCGACACCTATATCTGAAATGCCTATCGACACCTATATCTGAAATGCCTATCGGCACCTATTTTTAAAATGCCAATCGGCAACTATATCTGAAATGCCTATCGGCACCTATATCTGAAATGCCTATCGACACCTATATCTGAAATGCCTATCGACACCTATATCTGAAATGCCTATCGACACCTATATCTGAAATGCCTATCGACACCTATATCTGAAATGCCTATCGACACCTATATCTGAAATGCCTATCGACACCTATATCTGAAATGCCTATCGGCACCTATATCTGAAATGCCTATCGACACCTATATCTGAAATGCCTATCGACACCTATATCTGAAATGCCTATCGACACCTATATCTGAAATGCCTTTCGACACCTATATCTGAAATGCCTATCGACACCTATATCTAAAATGCCTATCGACACCTATATCTGAAATGCCTATCGACACCTATATCTGAAATGCCTATCGACACCTATATCTGAAATGCCTATCGACGCCTATATCTGAAATGCCTATCGACACCTATTTTTGAAATGCCTATCGGAAACTACATCTGAAATGCCTATCAGCACCTATATTTGAAATGCCTATCGGCAACCATATCTGGAATGCCTATCGGCACCTATATTTGAAATGCCTATCCACTTCTATATCTGAAATGCCTATCGGCACCTATTTTTAAAATGCCAATCGGCAACTATATCTGAAATGCCTATCGGCACCTATATCTGAAATGCCTATCGACACCTATATCTGAAATGCCTATCGACACCTATATCTGAAATGCCTATCGACACCTATATCTGAAATGCCTATCGACACCTATATCTGAAATGCCTATCGACACCTATATCTGAAATGCCTATCGACACCTATATCTGAAATGCCTATTGACACCTATATCTGAAATGCCTATCGACACCTATTTTTGAAATGCCCTTCGGAAACTACATCTGAAATGCCTATCAGCACCTATATTTGAAATGCCTATCGGCAACCATATCTGGAATGCCTATCGGCACCTATATTTGAAATGCCTATCGGCTTCTATATCTGAAATGCCTATCGGCACCTATTTTTAAAATGCCAATCGGCAACTATATCTGAAATGCCTATCGGCACCTATATCTGAAATGCCTATCGACACCTATATCTGAAATGCCTATCGACACCTATATCTGAAATGCCTATCGACAACCTATATCTGAAATGCCTATCGACACCTATATCTGAAATGCCTATCGACACCTATTTTGAAATGCCTATCGGAATCTACATCTGAAATGCCTATCAGCACCTATATTTGAAATGCCTATCGGCAACCATATCTGGAATGCCTATCGTCACCTATATTTGAAATGCCTATCGGCTTCTATATCTGAAATGCCTATCGGCACCTATTTTTAAAATGCCAATCGGCAACTATATCTGAAATGCCTATCGGCACCTATATCTGAAATGCCTATCGACACCTATATCTGAAATGCCTATCGACACCTATATCTGAAATGCCTATCGACACCTATATCTGAAATGCCTATCGACACCTATATCTGAAATGCCTATCGACACCTATATCTGAAATGCCTATCGACACCTATATCTGAAATGCCTATCGACACCTATATCTGAAATGCCTATCGACACCTATATCTGAAATGCCTATCGGAAACTACATCTGAAATGCCTATCAGCACCTATATTTGAAATGCCTATCGGCAACCATATCTGGAATGCCTATCGGCACCTATATTTGAAATGCCTATCGGCTTCTATATCTGAAATGCCTATCGGCACCTATTTTTAAAATGCCAATCGGCAACTATATCTGAAATGCCTATCGGCACCTATATCTGAAATGCCTATCGACACCTATATCTTAAATGCCTATCGACACCTATATCTGAAATGCCTATCGACACCTATATCTGAAATGCCTATCGACACCTATATCTGAAATGCCTATCGACACCTATATCTGAAATGCCTATCGACACCTATATCTGAAATGCCTATCGACACCTATATCTGAAATGCCTATCGACACCTATTTTTGAAATGCCTATCGGAAACTACATCTGAAATGCCTATCAGCACCTATATTTGAAATGCCTATCGGCAACCATATCTGGAATGCCTATCGGCACCTATATTTGAAATGCCTATCGGCTTCTATATCTGAAATGCCTATCGGCACCTATTTTAAAAATGCCAATCGGCAACTATATCTGAAATGCCTATCGGCACCTATATCTGAAATGCCTATCGACACCTATATCTGAAATGCCTATCGACACCTATATCTGAAATGCCTATCGACACCTATATTTGAAATGCCTATCGACACCTATATCTGAAATGCCTATCGACATCTATATCTGAAATGCCTATCGACACCTATATCTGAAATGCCTATCGACACCTATATCTAAAATGCCTATCGACACATATTTTTGAAATGCCTATCGGAAACTACATCTGAAATGCCTATCAGCACCTATATTTGAAATGCCTATCGGCAACCATATCTGGAATGCCTATCGGCACCTATATTTGAAATGCCTATCGGCTTCTATATCTGAAATGCCTATCGGCACCTATTTTTAAAATGCCAATCGGCAACTATATCTGAAATGCCTATCGGCACCTATATCTGAAATGCCTATCGACACCTATATCTGAAATGCCTATCGACACCTATATCTAAAATGCCTATCGACACCTATATCTGAAATGCCTATCGACACCTATATCTGAAATGCCTATCGACACCTATATCTGAAATGCCTATCGACACCTATTTTTGAAATGCCTATCGGAAACTACATCTGAAATGCCTATCAGCACCTATATTTGAAATGCCTATCGGCAACCATATCTGGAATGCCTATCGGCACCTATATTTGAAATGCCTATCGGCTTCTATATCTGAAATGCCTATCGGCCCTTATTTTTAAAATGCCAATCGGCAACTATATCTGAAATGCCTATCGGCACCTATATCTGAAATGCCTATCGACACCTATATCTGAAATGCCTATCGACACCTATATCTGATATGCCTATCGACACCTATATCTGAAATGCCTATCGACACCTATATCTGAAATGCCTATCGACACCTATATCTGAAATGCCTATCGACACCTATATCTGAAATGCCTATCGACACCTATATCTGAAATGCCTATCGACACCTATATCTGAAATGCCTATCGACACCTATTTTTGAAATGCCTATCGGAAACTACATCTGAAATGCCTATCAGCACCTATATTTGAAATGCCTATCGGCAACCATATCTGGAAAGCCTATCGGCACCTATATTTGAAATGCCTATCGGCTTCTATATCTGAAATGCCTATCGACACCTATATCTGAAATGCCTATCGACACCTATATCTGAAATGCCTATCGACACCTATATCTGAAATGCCTATCGACACCTATATCTGAAATGCCTATCGACACCTATATCTGAAATGCCTATCGACACCTATTTTTGAAATGCCTATCGGAAACTACATCTGAAATGCCTATCAGCACCTATATTTGAAATGCCTATCGGCAACCACATCTGGAATGCCTATCGGCACCTATATTTGAAATGCCTATCGGCTTCTATATCTGAAATGCCTATCGGCACCTATTTTTAAAATGCCAATCGGCAACTATATCTGAAATGCCTATCGGCACCTATATCTGAAATGCCTATCGACACCTATATCTGAAATGCCTATCGACACCTATATCTGAAATGCCTATCGACACCTATATCTGAAATGCCTATCGACACCTATATCTGAAATGCCTATCGACACCTATATCTAAAATGCCTATCGACACCTATATCTGAAATGCCTATCGACACCTATATCTGAAATGCCTATCGACACCTATATCTGAAATGCCTATCGACACCTATTTTTGAAATGCCTATCGGAAACTACATCTGAAATGCCTATCAGCACCTATATTTGAAATGCCTATCGGCAACCATATCTGGAATGCCTATCGGCACCTATATTTGAAATGCCTATCGGCTTCTATATCTGAAATGCCTATCGGCACCTATTTTTAAAATGCCAATCGGCAACTATATCTGAAATGCCTATCGGCACCTATATCTGAAATGCCTATCGACACCTATATCTGAAATGCCTATCGACACTTATATCTGAAATGCCTATCGACACCTATATCTGAAATGCCTTTTGACACCTATATCTGAAATGCCTATCGACACCTATTTTTGAAATGCCTATCGGAAACTACATCTGAAATGCCTATCAGCACCTATATTTGAAATGCCTATCGGCAACCATATCTGGAATGCCTATCGTCACCTATATTTGAAATGCCTATCGGCTTCTATATCTGAAATGCCTATCGACACCTATATCTGAAATGCCTTTCGACACCTATATCTGAAATGCCTATCGACACCTATATCTAAAATGCCTATCGACACCTATATCTGAAATGCCTATCGACACCTATATCTGAAATGCCTATCGACACCTATATCTGAAATGCCTATCGACACCTATATCTGAAATGCCTATCGACACCTATTTTTGAAATGCCTATCGGAAACTACATCTGAAATGCCTATCAGCACCTATATTTGAAATGCCTATCGGCAACCATATCTGGAATGCCTATCGGCACCTATATTTGGAATGCCTATCGGCTTCTATATCTGAAATGCCTATCGGCACCTATTTTTAAAATGCCAATCGGCAACTATATCTGAAATGCCTATCGGCACCTATATCTGAAATGCCTATCGACACCTATATCTGAAATGCCTATCGACACCTATATCTGAAATGCCTATCGACACCTATATCTGAAATGCCTATCGACACCTATATCTGAAATGCCTATCGACACCTATATCTGAAATGCCTATCGACACCTATATCTGAAATGCCTATTGACACCTATATCTGAAATGCCTATCGACACCTATTTTTGAAATGCCCTTCGGAAACTACATCTGAAATGCCTATCAGCACCTATATTTGAAATGCCTATCGGCAACCATATCTGGAATGCCTATCGGCACCTATATTTGAAATGCCTATCGGCTTCTATATCTGAAATGCCTATCGGCACCTATTTTTAAAATGCCAATCGGCAACTATATCTGAAATGCCTATCGGCACCTATATCTGAAATGCCTATCGACACCTATATCTGAAATGCCTATCGACACCTATATCTGAAATGCCTATCGACACCTATATCTGAAATGCCTATCGACACCTATATCTGAAATGCCTATCGACACCTATTTTGAAATGCCTATCGGAATCTACATCTGAAATGCCTATCAGCACCTATATTTGAAATGCCTATCGGCAACCATATCTGGAATGCCTATCGTCACCTATATTTGAAATGCCTATCGGCTTCTATATCTGAAATGCCTATCGGCACCTATATCTGAAATGCCTATCGACACCTATATCTGAAATGCCTATCGACACCTATATCTGAAATGCCTATCGACACCTATATCTGAAATGCCTATCGACACCTATATCTGAAATGCCTATCGACACCTATATCTGAAATGCCTATCGACACCTATATCTGAAATGCCTATCGACACCTATATCTGAAATGCCTATCGACACCTATATCTGAAATGCCTATCGGAAACTACATCTGAAATGCCTATCAGCACCTATATTTGAAATGCCTATCGGCAACCATATCTGGAATGCCTATCGGCACCTATATTTGAAATGCCTATCGGCTTCTATATCTGAAATGCCTATCGGCACCTATTTTTAAAATGCCAATCGGCAACTATATCTGAAATGCCTATCGGCACCTATATCTGAAATGCCTATCGACACCTATATCTTAAATGCCTATCGACACCTATATCTGAAATGCCTATCGACACCTATATCTGAAATGCCTATCGACACCTATATCTGAAATGCCTATCGACACCTATATCTGAAATGCCTATCGACACCTATATCTGAAATGCCTATCGACACCTATATCTGAAATGCCTATCGACACCTATTTTTGAAATGCCTATCGGAAACTACATCTGAAATGCCTATCAGCACCTATATTTGAAATGCCTATCGGCAACCATATCTGGAATGCCTATCGGCACCTATATTTGAAATGCCTATCGGCTTCTATATCTGAAATGCCTATCGGCACCTATTTTAAAAATGCCAATCGGCAACTATATCTGAAATGCCTATCGGCACCTATATCTGAAATGCCTATCGACACCTATATCTGAAATGCCTATCGACACCTATATCTGAAATGCCTATCGACACCTATATTTGAAATGCCTATCGACACCTATATCTGAAATGCCTATCGACACCTATATCTGAAATGCCTATCGACACCTATATCTGAAATGCCTATCGACACCTATATCTGAAATGCCTATCGACACATATTTTTGAAATGCCTATCGGAAACTACATCTGAAATGCCTATCAGCACCTATATTTGAAATGCCTATCGGCAACCATATCTGGAATGCCTATCGGCACCTATATTTGAAATGCCTATCGGCTTCTATATCTGAAATGCCTATCGGCACCTATTTTTAAAATGCCAATCGGCAACTATATCTGAAATGCCTATCGGCACCTATATCTGAAATGCCTATCGACACCTATATCTGAAATGCCTATCGACACCTATATCTAAAATGCCTATCGACACCTATATCTGAAATGCCTATCGACACCTATATCTGAAATGCCTATCGACACCTATATCTGAAATGCCTATCGACACCTATTTTTGAAATGCCTATCGGAAACTACATCTGAAATGCCTATCAGCACCTATATTTGAAATGCCTATCGGCAACCATATCTGGAATGCCTATCGGCACCTATATTTGAAATGCCTATCGGCTTCTATATCTGAAATGCCTATCGGCCCTTATTTTTAAAATGCCAATCGGCAACTATATCTGAAATGCCTATCGGCACCTATATCTGAAATGCCTATCGACACCTATATCTGAAATGCCTATCGACACCTATATCTGATATGCCTATCGACACCTATATCTGAAATGCCTATCGACACCTATATCTGAAATGCCTATCGACACCTATATCTGAAATGCCTATCGACACCTATATCTGAAATGCCTATCGACACCTATATCTGAAATGCCTATCGACACCTATATCTGAAATGCCTATCGACACCTATTTTTTAAATGCCTATCGGAAACTACATCTGAAATGCCTATCAGCACCTATATTTGAAATGCCTATCGGCAACCATATCTGGAAAGCCTATCGGCACCTATATTTGAAATGCCTATCGGCTTCTATATCTGAAATGCCTATCGACACCTATATCTGAAATGCCTATCGACACCTATATCTGAAATGCCTATCGACACCTATATCTGAAATGCCTATCGACACCTATATCTGAAATGCCTATCGACACCTATATCTGAAATGCCTATCGACACCTATTTTTGAAATGCCTATCGGAAACTACATCTGAAATGCCTATCAGCACCTATATTTGAAATGCCTATCGGCAACCACATCTGGAATGCCTATCGGCACCTATATTTGAAATGCCTATCGGCTTCTATATCTGAAATGCCTATCGGCACCTATTTTTAAAATGCCAATCGGCAACTATATCTGAAATGCCTATCGGCACCTATATCTGAAATGCCTATCGACACCTATATCTGAAATGCCTATCGACACCTATATCTGAAATGCCTATCGACACCTATATCTGAAATGCCTATCGACACCTATATCTGAAATGCCTATCGACACCTATATCTAAAATGCCTATCGACACCTATATCTGAAATGCCTATCGACACCTATATCTGAAATGCCTATCGACACCTATATCTGAAATGCCTATCGACACCTATTTTTGAAATGCCTATCGGAAACTACATCTGAAATGCCTATCAGCACCTATATTTGAAATGCCTATCGGCAACCATATCTGGAATGCCTATCGGCACCTATATTTGAAATGCCTATCGGCTTCTATATCTGAAATGCCTATCGGCACCTATTTTTAAAATGCCAATCGGCAACTATATCTGAAATGCCTATCGGCACCTATATCTGAAATGCCTATCGACACCTATATCTGAAATGCCTATCGACACTTATATCTGAAATGCCTATCGACACCTATATCTGAAATGCCTATCGACACCTATATCTGAAATGCCTATCGACACCTATTTTTGAAATGCCTATCGGAAACTACATCTGAAATGCCTATCAGCACCTATATTTGAAATGCCTATCGGCAACCATATCTGGAATGCCTATCGTCACCTATATTTGAAATGCCTATCGGCTTCTATATCTGAAATGCCTATCGGCACCTATTTTTAAAATGCCAATCGGCAACTATATCTGAAATGCCTATCGGCACCTATATCTGAAATGCCTATCGACACCTATATCTGAAATGCCTATCGACACCTATATCTGAAATGCCTATCGACACCTATATCTGAAATGCCTATCGACACCTATATCTGAAATGCCTATCGACACCTATATCTGAAATGCCTATCGACACCTATATCTGAAATGCCTATCGACACATATATCTGAAATGCCTATCGACACCTATTTTTGAAATGCCTATCGGAAACTACATCTGAAATGCCTATCAGCACCTATATTTGAAATGCCTATCGGCAACCATATTTGGAATGCCTATCGGCACCTATATTTGAAATGCCTATCGGCTTCTATATCTGAAATGCCTATCGGCACCTATTTTTAAAATGCCAATCGGCAACTATATCTGAAATGCCTATCGGCACCTATATCTGAAATGCCTATCGACACCTATATCTTAAATGCCTATCGACACCTATATCTGAAATGCCTATCGACACCTATATCTGAAATGCCTATCGACACCTATATCTGAAATGCCTATCGACACCTATATCTGAAATGCCTATCGACACCTATATCTGAAATGCCTATCGACACCTATATCTGAAATGCCTATCGACACCTATTTTTGAAATGCCTATCGGAAACTACATCTGGAATGCCTATCAGCACCTATATTTGAAATGCCTATCGGCAACCATATCTGGAATGCCTATCGGCACCTATATTTGAAATGCCTATCGGCTTCTATATCTGAAATGCCAATCGGCACCTATTTTTAAAATGCCAATCGGCAACTATATCTGAAATGCCTATCGGCACCTATATCTGAAATGCCTATCGACACCTATATCTGAAATGCCTATCGACACCTATATCTGAAATGCCTATCGACACCTATATCTGAAATGCCTATCGACACCTATATCTGAAATGCCTATCGACACCTATATCTGCAATGCCTATCGACACCTATATCTGAAATGCCTATCGACACCTATATCTGAAATGCCTATCGACACATATTTTTGAAATGCCTATCGGAAACTACATCTGAAATGCCTATCAGCACCTATATTTGAAATGCCTATCGGCAACCATATCTGAAATGCCTATCGGCACCTATATTTGAAATGCCTATGGGCTTCTATATCTGAAATGCCTATCGGCACCTATTTTTAAAATGCCAATCGGCAACTATATCTGAAATGCCTATCGGCACCTTTATCTGAAATGCCTATCGACACCTATATCTGAAATGCCTATCGACACCTATATCTGAAATGCCTATCGACACCTATATCTGAAATGCCTATCGACACCTATATCTGAAATGCCTATCGAATTCTATATCTGAAATGCCTAATGACACCTATTTTTGAAATGCCTATCGGAAACTACATCTGAAATGCCTATCAGCACCTATATTTGAAATGCCTATCGGCAACCATATCTAGAATGCCTATCGGCACCTATATTTGAAATGCCTATCGGCTTCTATATCTGAAATGCCTATCGGCACCTATTTTTAAAATGCCAATCGGCAACTATATCTGAAATGCCTATCGGCACCTATATCTGAAATGCCTATCGACACCTATATCTGAAATGCCTATCGACACCTATATCTGAAATGCCTATCGACACCTATATCTGAAATGCCTATCGACACCTATATCTGAAATGCCTATCGACACCTATATCTGAAATGCCTATCGACACCTATATCTGAAATGCCTATCGACACCTATATCTGAAATGCCTATCGACACCTATTTTTGAAATGCCTATCGGAAACTACATCTGAAATGCCTATCAGCACCTATATTTGAAATGCCTATCGGCAACCATATCTGGAATGCCTATCGGCACCTATATTTGAAATGCCTATCTGCTTCTATATCTGAAATGCCTATCGGCACCTATTTTTAAAATACCAATCGGCAACTATATCTGAAATGCCTATCGGCACCTATATCTGTAATGCCTATCGACACCTATATCTGAAATGCCTATCGACACCTATATCTGAAATGCCTATCGACACCTATATCTGAAATGCCTATCGACACCTATATCTGAAATGCCTATCGACACCTATATCTGAAATGCCTATCGACACCTATATCTGAAATGCCTATCGACACCTATTTTTGAAATGCCTATCGGAAACTACATCTGAAATGCCTATCAGCACCTATATTTGAAATGCCTATCGGCAACCATATCTGGAATGCCTATCGGCACCTATATTTGAAATGCCTATCGGCTTCTATATCTGAAATGCCTATCGGCACCTATTTTTAAAATGCCAATCGGCAACTATATCTGAAATGCCTATCGGCACCTATATCTGAAATGCCTATCGACACCTATATCTGAAATGCCTATCGACACCTATATCTGAAATGCCTATCGACACCTATATCTGAAATGCCTATCGACACCTATATCTGAAATGCCTATCGACACCTATATCTGAAATGCCTATCGACACCTATATCTGAAATGCCTATCGACACCTATATCTTAAATGCCTATCGACACCTATTTTTGAAATGCCTATCGGAAACTACATCTGAATTGCCTATTAGCACCTATATTTGAAATGCCTATCGGCAACCATATCTGGAATGCCTATCGGCACCTATATTTGAAATGCCTATCGGCTTCTATATCTGAAATGCCTATCGGCACCTATTTTTAAAATGCCAATCAGCAACTATATCTGAAATGCCTATCGGCACCTATATCTGAAATGCCTATCGACACCTATATCTGAAATGCCTATCGACACCTATATCTGAAATGCCTATCGACACCTATATCTGAAATGCCTATCGACACCTATATCTGAAATGCCTATCGACACCTATATCTGAAATGCCTATCGACACCTATTTTTTAAATGCCTATCGGAAACTACTTCTGAAATGCCTATCAGCACCTATATTTGAAATGCCTATCAGCAACCATATCTGGAATGCCTATCGGCACCTATATTTGAAATGCCTATCGGCTTCTATATCTGAAATGCCTATCGGCACCTATTTTTAAAATGCCAATCGGCAACTATATCTGAAATGCCTATCGGCACCTATATCTGAAATGCCTATCGACACCTATATCTGAAATGCCTATCGACACCTATATCTGAAATGCCTATCGACACCTATATCTGAAATGCCTATCGACACCTATATCTGAAATGCCTATCGACACCTATATCTGAAATGCCTATCGACACCTATATTTGAAATGCCTATCGACACCTATTTTTGAAATGCCTATCGGAAACTACATCTGAAATGCCTATCAGCACCTATATTTGAAATGCCTATCGGCAACCATATCTGGAATGCCTATCGGCACCTATATTTGAAATGCCTATCGGCTTCTATATCTGAAATGCCTATCGGCACCTATTTTTAAAATGCCAATCGGCAACTATATCTGAAATTCCTATCGGCACCTATATCTGAAATGCCTATCGACACCTATATCTGAAATGCCTATCGACACTTATATCTGAAATGCCTATCGACACCTATATCTGAAATGCCTATCGACACCTATATCTGAAATGCCTATCGACACCTATATCTGAAATGCCTATCGACACCTATATCTGAAATGCCTATCGACACCTATATCTGAAATGCCTATCGACACCTATATCTGAAATGCCTATCGACACCTATTTTTGAAATGCCTATCGGAAACTACATCTGAAATGCCTATCAGCACCTATATTTGAAATGCCTATCGGCAACCATATCTGGAATGATTATCGGCACTTATATTTGAAATGCCTATCGGCTTCTATATCTGAAATGCCTATCGGCACCTATTTTTAAAATGCCAATCGGCAACTATATCTGAAATGCCTATCGGCACCTATATCTGAAATGCCTATCGACACCTATATCTGAAATGCCTATCGACACCTATATCTGAAATGCCTATCGACACCTATATCTGAAATGCCTATCGACACCTATATCTGAAATGCCTATCGACACCTATATCTGAAATGCCTATTGACACCTATATCTGAAATGCCTATCGACACCTATATCTGAAATGCCTATCGACACCCATTTTTGAAATGCCTATCGGAAACTACATCTGAAATGCCTATCAGCACCTATATTTGAAATGCCTATCGGCAACCATATCTGGAAAGCCTATCGGCACCTATATTTGAAATGCCTATCGGCTTCTATATCTGAAATGCCTATCGGCACCTATTTTTAAAATGCCATTCGGCAACTATATCTGAAATGCCTATCGGCACCTATATCTGAAATGCCTATCGACACCTATATCTGAAATGCCTATCGACACCTATATCTGAAATGCCTATCGACACCTATATCTGAAATGCCTATCGACACCTATATCTGAAATGCCTATCGACACCTATATCTGAAATGCCTATCGACACCTATATCTGAAATGCCTATCGACACCTATATCTGAAATGCCTATCGACACCTATATCTGAAATGCCTATCGACACCTATTTTTGAAATGCCTATCGGCAACTATATCTGGAATGCCTATCGGCACCTATATTTGAAATGCCTATCGGCTTCTATATCTGAAATGCCTATCGGCACCTATTTTTAAAATACCAATCGGCAACTATATCTGAAATGCCTATCGGCACCTATATCTGAAATGCCTATCGACACTAATATCTGAAATGCCTATCGACACCTATATCTGAAATGCCTATCGACACCTATATCTGAAATGCCTATCGACACCTATATCTGAAATGCCTATCGACACCTATATCTGAAATGCCTATCGACACCTATATCTGAAATGCCTATCGACACCTATATCTGAAATGCCTATCGGCACCTATTTTTAAAATGCCAATCGGCAACTATATCTGAAATGCCTATCGGCACCTATATCTGAAATGCCTATCGACACCTATATCTGAAATGCCTATCGACACCTATATCTGAAATGCCTATCGACACCTATATCTGAAATGCCTATCGACACCTATATCTGAAATGCCTATCGACACCTATATCTGAAATGCCTATCGACACCTATATCTGAAATGCCTATCGGCACCTATATCTGAAATGCCTATCGACACCTATATCTGAAATGCCTATCGACACCTATATCTGAAATGCCTATCGACACCTATATCTGAAATGCCTATCGACACCTATATCTGAAATGCCTATCGACACCTATATCTAAAATGCCTATCGACACCTATATCTGAAATGCCTATCGACACCTATATCTGAAATGCCTATCGACACCTATATCTGAAATGCCTATCGACACCTATTTTTGAAATGCCTATCGGAAACTACATCTGAAATGCCTATCAGCACCTATATTTGAAATGCCTATCGGCAACCATATCTGGAATGCCTATCGGCACCTATATTTGAAATGCCTATCGGCTTCTATATCTGAAATGCCTATCGGCACCTATTTTTAAAATGCCAATCGGCAACTATATCTGAAATGCCTATCGGCACCTATATCTGAAATGCCTATCGACACCTATATCTGAAATGCCTATCGACACCTATATCTGAAATGCCTATCGACACCTGTATCTGAAATGCCTATCGACACCTATATCTGAAATGCCTATCGACACCTATATCTGAAATGCCTATCGACACCTATATCTGAAATGCCTATTGACACCTATATCTGAAATGCCTATCGACACCTATTTTTGAAATGCCCTTCGGAAACTACATCTGAAATGCCTATCAGCACCTATATTTGAAATGCCTATCGGCAACCATATCTGGAATGCCTATCGGCACCTATATTTGAAATGCCTATCGGCTTCTATATCTGAAATGCCTATCGGCACCTATTTTTAAAATGCCAATCGGCAACTATATCTGAAATGCCTATCATCACCTATATCTGAAATGCCTATCGACACCTATATCTGAAATGCCTATCGACACCTATATCTGAAATGCCTATCGACACCTATATCTGAAATGCCTATCGACACCTATATCTGAAATGCCTATCGACACCTATTTTGAAATGCCTATCGGAATCTACATCTGAAATGCCTATCAGCACCTATATTTGAAATGCCTATCGGCAACCATATCTGGAATGCCTATCGTCACCTATATTTGAAATGCCTATCGGCTTCTATATCTGAAATGCCTATCGGCACCTATTTTTAAAATGCCAATCGGCAACTATATCTGAAATGCCTATCGGCACCTATATCTGAAATGCCTATCGACACCTATATCTGAAATGCCTATCGACACCTATATCTGAAATGCCTATCGACACCTATATTTGAAATGCCTATCGACACCTATATCTGAAATGCCTATCGACACCTATATCTTAAATGCCTATCGAAACCTATATCTGAAATGCCTATCGACACCTATATCTGAAATGCCTATCGACACATATTTTTGAAATGCCTATCGGAAACTACATCTGAAATGCCTATCAGCACCTATATTTGAAATGCCTATCGGCAACCATATCTGGAATGCCTATCGGCACCTATATTTGAAATGCCTATCGGCTTCTATATCTGAAATGCCTATCGGCACCTATTTTTAAAATGCCAATCGGCAACTATATCTGAAATGCCTATCGGCACCTATATCTGAAATGCCTATCGACACCTATATCTGAAATGCCTATCGACACCTATATCTAAAATGCCTATCGACACCTATATCTGAAATGCCTATCGACACCTATATCTGAAATGCCTATCGACACCTATATCTGAAATGCCTATCGACACCTATTTTTGAAATGCCTATCGGAAACTACATCTGAAATGCCTATCAGCACCTATATTTGAAATGCCTATCGGCAACCATATCTGGAATGCCTATCGGCACCTATATTTGAAATGCCTATCGGCTTCTATATCTGTAATGCCTATCGGGACCTATTTTTAAAATGCCAATCGGCAACTATATCTGAAATGCCTATCGGCACCTATATCTGAAATGCCTATCGACACCTATATCTGAAATGCCTATCGACACCTATATCTAAAATGCCTATCGACATCTATATCTGAAATGCCTATCGACACCTATATCTGAAATGCCTATCGACACCTATATCTGAAATGCCTATCGACACCTATATCTGAAATGCCTATCGACACCTATATCTGAAATGCCTATCGACACCTATTTTTGAAATGCCTATCGGAAACTACATCTGAAATGCCTATCAGCACCTATATTTGAAATGCCTATCGGCAACCATATCTGGAATGCCTATCGGCACCTATATTTGAAATGCCTATCGGCTTCTATATCTGAAATGCCTATCGGCACCTATTTTTAAAATACCAATCGGCAACTATATCTGAAATGCCTATCGACACCTATATCTGAAATGCCTATTGACACCTATATCTGAAATGCCTATCGACACCTATATCTGAAATGCCTATCGACACCTATATCTGAAATGCCTATCGACACCTATATCTGAAATGCCTATCGGCACCTATTTTTAAAATGCCAATCGGCAACTATATCTGAAATGCCTATCGGCACCTATATCTGAAATGCCTATCGACACCTATATCTGAAATGCCTATCGACACCTATATCTGAAATGCCTATCGACACCTATATCTGAAATGCCTATCGACACCTATATCTGAAATGCCTATCGACACCTATATCTGAAATGCCTATCGACACCTATATCTGAAATGCCTATCGGCACCTATATCTGAAATGCCTATCGACACCTATATATGAAATGCCTATCGACACCTATATCTGAAATGCCTATCGACACCTATATCTGAAATGCCTATCGACACCTATATCTGAAATGCCTATCGACACCTATATCTAAAATGCCTATCGACACCTATATCTGAAATGCCTATCGACACCTATATCTGAAATGCCTATCGACACCTATATCTGAAATGCCTATCGGCACCTATTTTTGAAATGCCTATCGGAAACTACATCTGAAATGCCTATCAGCACCTATATTTGAAATGCCTATCGGCAACCATATCTGGAATGCCTATCGGCACCTATATTTGAAATGCCTATCGGCTTCTATATCTGAAATGCCTATCGGCACCTATTTTTAAAATGCCAATCGGCAACTATATCTGAAATGCCTATCGGCACCTATATCTGAAATGCCTATCGACACCTATATCTGAAATGCCTATCGACACCTATATCTGAAATGCCTATCGACACCTATATCTGAAATTCCTATCGACACCTATATCTGAAATGCCTATCGACACCTATATCTGAAATGCCTATCGACACCTATATCTGAAATGCCTATCGACACCTATTTTTGAAATGCTTATCGGAAACTACATCTGAAATGCCTATCAGCACCTATATTTGAAATGCCTATCGGCAACCATATCTGGAATGCCTATCGGCACCTATATTTGAAATGCCTATCGGCTTCTATATCTGAAATGCCTATCGGCACCTATTTTTAAAATGCCAATCGGCAACTATATCTGAAATGCCTATCGGCACCTATATCTGAAATGCCTATCGACACCTATATCTGAAATGCCTATCGACACCTATATCTGAAATGCCTATCGACACCTATATCTGAAATGCCTATCGACACCTATATCTGAAATGCCTATCGACACCTATTTTGAAATGCCTATCGGAAACTACATCTGAAATGCCTATCAGCACCTATATTTGAAATGCCTATCGGCAACCATATCTGGAATGCCTATCGTCACCTATATTTGAAATGCCTATCGGCTTCTATATCTGAAATGCCTATCGGCACCTATTTTTAAAATGCCAATCGGCAACTATATCTGAAATGCCTATCGGCACCTATATCTGAAATGCCTATCGACACCTATATCTGAAATGCCTATCGACACCTATATCTGAAATGCCTATCGACACCTATATCTGAAATGCCTATCGACACCTATATCTGAAATGCCTATCGACACCTATATCTGAAATGCCTATCGACACCTATATCTGAAATGCCTATCGACACCTATATCTGAAATGCCTATCGACACCTATATCTGAAATGCCTATCGGAAACTACATCTGAAATGCCTATCAGCACCTATATTTGAAATGCCTATCGGCAACCATATCTGGAATGCCTATCGGCACCTATATTTGAAATGCCTATCGGCTTCTATATCTGAAATGCCTATCGGCACCTATTTTTAAAATGCCAATCGGCAACTATATCTGAAATGCCTATCGGCACCTATATCTGAAATGCCTATCGACACCTATATCTTAAATGCCTATCGACACCTATATCTGAAATGCCTATCGACACCTATATCTGAAATGCCTATCGACACCTATATCTGAAATGCCTATCGACACCTATATCTGAAATGCCTATCGACACCTATATCTGAAATGCATATCGACACCTATATCTGAAATGCCTATCGACACCTATTTTTGAAATGCCTATCGGAAACTACATCTGAAATGCCTATCAGCACCTATATTTGAAATGCCTATCGGCAACCATATCTGGAATGCCTATCGGCACCTATATTTGAAATGCCTATCGGCTTTTATATCTGAAATGCCTATCGGCACCTATTTTTAAAATGCCAATCGGCAACTATATCTGAAATGCCTATCGGCACCTATATCTGAAATGCCTATCGACACCTATATCTGAAATGCCTATCGACACCTATATCTGAAATGCCTATCGACACCTATATTTGAAATGCCTATCGACACCTATATCTGAAATGCCTATCGACACCTATATCTGAAATGCCTACCGACACCTATATCTGAAATGCCTATCGACACATATATCTGAAATGCCTATCGACACATATTTTTGAAATGCCTATCGGAAACTACATCTGAAATGCCTATCAGCACCTATATTTGAAATGCCTATCGGCAACCATATCTGGAATGCCTATCGGCACCTATATTTGAAATGCCTATCGGCTTCTATATCTGAAATGCCTATCGGCCCTTATTTTTAAAATGCCAATCGGCAACTATATCTGAAATGCCTATCGGCACCTATATCTGAAATGCCTATCGACACCTATATCTAAAATGCCTATCGACACCTATATCTGAAATGCCTATCGACACCTATATCTGAAATGCCTATCGACACCTATATCTAAATGGCTATCGACACCTATATCTGAAATGCCTATCGACACCTATATCTGAAATGCCTATCGACACCTATATCTGAAATGCCTATCGACACCTATATCTGAAATGCCTATCGACACCTATATCTGAAATGCCTATCGACACCTATTTTTGAAATGCCTATCGGAAACTACATCTCAAATGCCTATCAGCACTTATATTTGAAATGCCTATCGGCAACCATATCTGGAATGCCTATCGGCACCTATATTTGAAATGCCTATCGGCTTCTATATCTAAAATGCCTATCGGCACCTATTTTTAAAATGCCAATCGGCAACTATATCTGAAATGCCTATCGGCACCTATATCTGAAATGCCTATCGACACCTATATCTGAAATGCCTATCGACACCTATATCTGAAATGCCTATCGACACTTATATCTGAAATGCCTATCGACACCTATATCTGAAATGCCTATCGACACCTATTTTTGAAATGCCTATCGGAAACTACATCTGAAATGCCTATCAGCACCTATATTTGAAATGCCTATCGGCAACCATATCTGGAATGCCTATCGGCACCTATATTTGAAATGCCTATCGGCTTCTATATCTGAAATGCCTATCGGCACCTATTTTTAAAATGCCAATCGGCAACTATATCTGAAATTCCTATCGGCACCTATATCTGAAATGCCTATCGACAACTATATCTGAAATGCCTATCGACACATATATCTAAAATGCCTATCGACACCTATATCGGAAATGCCTATCGACACCTATATCTGAAATGCCTATCGACACCTATATCTGATATGCCTATCGACACCTATATCTGAAATGCCTATCGACACCTATATCTGAAATGCCTATCGACACCTATATCTGAAATGCCTATCGACACCTATTTTTGAAATGCCTATCGGAAACTACATCTGAAATGCCTATCAGCACCTATATTTGAAATGCCTATCGGCAACCATATCTGGAATGCCTATCGGAACCTATATTTGAAATGCCTATCGGCTTCTATATCTGAAATGCCTATCGGCACCTATTTTTAAAATGCCAATCGGCAACTATATCTGAAATGCCTATCGGCACCTATATCTGAAATGCCTATCGACACCTATATCTGAAATGCCTATCGACACCTATATCTGAAATGCCTATCGACACCTATATCTGAAATGCCTATCGACACCTATATCTAAAATGCCTATCGACACCTATATCTGAAATGCCTATCGACACCTATATCTGAAATGCCTATCGACACCTATTTTTGAAATGCCTATCGGAAACTACATCTGAAATGCCTATC
Source organism: Venustoraphidia nigricollis (assembly GCA_034508555.1). Classification (NCBI taxonomy): domain Eukaryota; kingdom Metazoa; phylum Arthropoda; class Insecta; order Raphidioptera; family Raphidiidae; genus Venustoraphidia; species Venustoraphidia nigricollis. Next base: position 733,816 of record JAVRKA010000129.1, on the reverse strand, counting down.
AGCACATATATTTGAAATGCCTATCGGCAACAATATCTGGAAAGCCTATCGGCACCTATATTTGAAATGCCTATCGGCTTCTATATCTGAAATGCCTATCGGCACCTATTTTTAAAATGCCATTCGGCAACTATATCTGAAATGCCTATCGGCACCTATATCTGAAATGCCTATCGACACCTATATCTGAAATGCCTATCGACACCTATATCTGAAATGCCTATCGACACCTATATCTGAAATGCCTATCGACACCTATATCTGAAATGCCTATCGACACCTATATCTGAAATGCCTATCGACACCTATATCTGAAATGCCCATCGACACCTATATCTGAAATGCCTATCGACACCTATATCTGAAATGCCTATCGACACCTATTTTTGAAATGCCTATCGGCAACTATATCTGGAATGCCTATCGGCACCTATATTTGAAATGCCTACCGGCTTCTATATCTGAAATGCCTATCGGCTTCTATATCTGAAATGCCTATCGGCACCTATTTTTAAAATACCAATCGGCAACTATATCTGAAATGCCTATCGGCACCTATATCCGAAATGCCTATCGACACCTATATCTGAAATGCCTATCGACACCTATATCTGAAATGCCTATCGACACCTATATCTGAAATGCCTATCGACACCTATATCTGAAATGCCTATCGACACCTATATCTGAAATGCCTATCGACACCTATATCTGAAATGCCTATCGACACCTATATCTGAAATGCCTATCGACACCTATATCTGAAATGCCTATCGACACCTATATCTGAAATGCCTATCGACACCTATTTTTGAAATGCCTATCGGAAACTACATCTGAAATGCCTATCAGCACCTATATTTGAAATGCCTATCGGCAACCATATCTGGAATGCCTATCGGCACCTATATTTGAAATGCCTATCGGCTTCTATATCTGAAATGCCTATCGGCACCTATTTTTAAAATGCCAATCGGCAACTATATCTGAAATGCCTATCGGCACCTATATCTGAAATGCCTATCGACACCTATATCTGAAATGCCTATCGGCGCCTATTTTTAAAATGTCAATCGGCAACTATATCTGAAATGCCTATCGGCACCTATATCTGAAATGCCTATCGACACCTATATCTGAAATGCCTATCGACACCTATATCTGAAATGCCTATCGACACCTATATCTGAAATGCCTATCGACACCTATTTTTGAAATGCCTATCGGAAACTACATCTGAAATGCCTATCAGCACCTATATTTGAAATGCCTATCGGCAACCATATCTGGAATGCCTATCGTCACCTATATTTGAAATGCCTATCGGCTTCTATATCTGAAATGCCTATCGGCACCTATTTTTAAAATACCAATCGGCAACTATATCTGAAATGCCTATCGACACCTATATCTGAAATGCCTATCGACACCTATATCTGAAATGCCTATCGCCACCTATATCTGAAATGCCTATCGACACCTATATCTGAAATGCCTATCGACACCTATTTTGAAATGCCTATCGGAAACTACATCTGAAATGCCTATCAGCACCTATATTTGAAATGCCTATCGGCAACCATATCTGGAATGCCTATCGTCACCTATATTTGAAATGCCTATCGGCTTCTATATCTGAAATGCCTATCGGCACCTATTTTTAAAATGCCAATCGGCAACTATATCTGAAATGCCTATCGGCACCTATATCTGAAATGCCTATCGACACCTATATCTGAAATGCCTATCGACACCTATATCTGAAATGCCTATCGACCCCTATATCTGAAATGCCTATCGACACCTATATCTGAAATGCCTATCGACACCTATATCTGAAATGCCTATCGACACCTATATCTGAAATGCCTATCGACACCTATATCTGAAATGCCTATCGACACCTATATCTGAAATGCCTATCGGAAACTACATCTGAAATGCCTATCAGCACCTATATTTGAAATGCCTATCGGCAACCATATCTGGAATGCCTATCGGCACCTATATTTGAAATGCCTATCGGCTTCTATATCTGAAATGCCTATCGGCACCTATTTTTAAAATGCCAATCGGCAACTATATCTGAAATGCCTATCGGCACCTATATCTGAAATGCCTATCGACACCTATATCTTAAATGCCTATCGACACCTATATCTGAAATGCCTATCGACACCTATATCTGAAATGCCTATCGACACCTATATCTGAAATGCCTATCGACACCTATATCTGAAATGCCTATCGACACCTATATCTGAAATGCCTATCGACACCTATATCTGAAATGCCTATCGACACCTATTTTTGAAATGCCTATCGGAAACTACATCTGAAATGCCTATCAGCACCTATATTTGAAATGCCTATCGGCAACCATATCTGGAATGCCTATCGGCACCTATGTTTGAAATGCCTATCGGCTTCTATATCTGAAATGCCTATCGGCACCTATTTTTAAAATGCCAATCGGCAACTATATCTGAAATGCCTATCGGCACCTATATCTGAAATGCCTATCGACACCTATATCTGAAATGCCTATCGACACCTATATCTGAAATGCCTATCTACACCTATATTTGAAATGCCTATCGACACCTATATCTGAAATGCCTATCGACACCTATATCTGAAATGCCTATCGACACCTATATCTGAAATGCCTATCGACACCTATATCTGAAATGCCTATCGACACCTATTTTGAAATGCCTATCGGAAACTACATCTGAAATGCCTATCAGCACCTATATTTGAAATGCCTATCGGCAACCATATCTGGAATGCCTATCGGCACCTATTTTTGAAATGCCTATCGGCTTCTATATCTGAAATGCCTATCGGCACCTATTTTTAAAATGCCAATCGGCAACTATATCTGAAATGCCTATCGGCACCTATATCTGAAATGCCTATCGACACCTATATCTGAAATGCCTATCGACACCTATATCTAAAATGCCTATCGACACCTATATCTGAAATGCCTATCGACACCTATATCTGAAATGCCTATCGACACCTATATCTGAAATGCCTATCGACACCTATTTTTGAAATGCCTATCGGAAACTACATCTGAAATGCCTATCAGCACCTATATTTGAAATGCCTATCGGCAACCATATCTGGAATGCCTATCGGCACCTATATTTGAAATGCCTATCGGCTTCTATATCTGAAATGCCTATCGGCCCTTATTTTTAAAATGCCAATCGGCAACTATATCTGAAATGCCTATCGGCACCTATATCTGAAATGCCTATCGACACCTATATCTGAAATGCCTATCGACACCTATATCTGAAATGCCTATCGACACCTATATCTGAAATGCCTATCGACACCTATATCTGAAATGCCTATCGACACCTATATCTGAAATGCCTATCGACACCTATATCTGAAATGCCTATCGACAACTATTTTTGAAATGCCTATCGGAAACTACATCTGAAATGCCTATCAGCACCTATATTTGAAATGCCTATCGGCAACCATATCTGGAATGCCTATCGGCACCTATATTTGAAATGCCTATCGGCTTCTATATCTGAAATGCCTATCGGCACCTATTTTTAAAATGCCAATCGGCAACTATATCTGAAATGCCTATCGGCACCTATATCTGAAATGCCTATCGACACCTATATCTGAAATGCCTATCGACACCTATATCTGAAATGCCTATCGACATCTATATCTGAAATGCCTATCGACACCTATATCTGAAATGCCTATCGACACCTATATCTGAAATGCCTATCGACACCTATATCTGAAATGCCTATCGACACATATCTGAAATGCCTATCGACACCTATTTTTGAAATGCCTATCGGAAACTACATCTGAAATGCCTATCAGCACCAATATTTGAAATGCCTATCGGCAACCATATCTGGAATGCCTATCGGCACCTATATTTGAAATGCCTATCGGCTTCTATATCTGAAATGCCTATCGGCACCTATTTTTAAAATACCAATCGGCAACTATATCTGAAATGCCTATCGACACCTATATCTGAAATGCCTATCGACACCTATATCTGAAATGCCTATCGACACCTATATCTGAAATGCCTATCGACACCTATATCTGAAATGTCTATCGACACCTATATCTGAAATGCCTATCGGCACCTATTTTTAAAATGCCAATCGGCAACTATATCTGAAATGCCTATCGGCACCTATATCTGAAATGCCTATCGACACCTATATCTGAAATGCCTATCGACACCTATATCTGAAATGCCTATCGACACCTATATCTGAAATGCCTATCGACACCTATATCTGAAATGCCTATCGACACCTATATCTGAAATGCCTATCGACACCTATATCTGAAATGCCTATCGGCACCTATATCTGAAATGCCTATCGACACCTATATATGAAATGCCTATCGACACCTATATCTGAAATGCCTATCGACACCTATATCTGAAATGCCTATCGACACCTATATCTGAAATGCCTATCGACACCTATATCTAAAATGCCTATCGACACCTATATCTGAAATGCCTATCGACACCTATATCTGAAATGCCTATCGACACCTATATCTGAAATGCCTATCGGCACCTATTTTTGAAATGCCTATCGGAAACTACATCTGAAATGCCTATCAGCACCTATATTTGAAATGCCTATCGGCAACCATATCTGGAATGCCTATCGGCACCTATATTTGAAATGCCTATCGGCTTCTATATCTGAAATGCCTATCGGCACCTATTTTTAAAATGCCAATCGGCAACTATATCTGAAATGCCTATCGGCACCTATATCTGAAATGCCTATCGACACCTATATCTGAAATGCCTATCGACACCTATATCTGAAATGCCTATCGACACCTATATCTGAAATGCCTATCGACACCTATATCTGAAATGCCTATCGACACCTATATCTGAAATGCCTATCGACACCTATATCTGAAATGCCTATCGACACCTATATCTGAAATGCCTATCGACAGCTATTTTTGAAATGCTTATCGGAAACTACATCTGAAATGCCTATCAGCACCTATATTTGAAATGCCTATCGGCAACCATATCTGGAATGCCTATCGGCACCTATATTTGAAATGCCTATCGGCTTCTATATCTGAAATGCCTATCGGCACCTATTTTTAAAATGCCAATCGGCAACTATATCTGAAATGCCTATCGGCACCTATATCTGAAATGCCTATCGACACCTATATCTGAAATGCCTATCGACACCTATATCTGAAATGCCTATCGACACCTATATCTGAAATGCCTATCGACACCTATATCTGAAATGCCTATCGACACCTATTTTGAAATGCCTATCGGAAACTACATCTGAAATGCCTATCAGCACCTATATTTGAAATGCCTATCGGCAACCATATCTGGAATGCCTATCGTCACCTATATTTGAAATGCCTATCGGCTTCTATATCTGAAATGCCTATCGGCACCTATTTTTAAAATGCCAATCGGCAACTATATCTGAAATGCCTATCGGCACCTATATCTGAAATGCCTATCGACACCTATATCTGAAATGCCTATCGACACCTATATCTGAAATGCCTATCGACACCTATATCTGAAATGCCTATCGACACCTATATCTGAAATGCCTATCGACACCTATATCTGAAATGCCTATCGACACCTATATCTGAAATGCCTATCGACACCTATATCTGAAATGCCTATCGACACCTATATCTGAAATGCCTATCGGAAACTACATCTGAAATGCCTATCAGCACCTATATTTGAAATGCCTATCGGCAACCATATCTGGAATGCCTATCGGCACCTATATTTGAAATGCCTATCGGCTTCTATATCTGAAATGCCTATCGGCACCTATTTTTAAAATGCCAATCGGCAACTATATCTGAAATGCCTATCGGCACCTATATCTGAAATGCCTATCGACACCTATATCTTAAATGCCTATCGACACCTATATCTGAAATGCCTATCGACACCTATATCTGAAATGCCTATCGACACCTATATCTGAAATGCCTATCGACACCTATATCTGAAATGCCTATCGACACCTATATCTGAAATGCATATCGACACCTATATCTGAAATGCCTATCGACACCTATTTTTGAAATGCCTATCGGAAACTACATCTGAAATGCCTATCAGCACCTATATTTGAAATGCCTATCGGCAACCATATCTGGAATGCCTATCGGCACCTATATTTGAAATGCCTATCGGCTTTTATATCTGAAATGCCTATCGGCACCTATTTTTAAAATGCCAATCGTCAACTATATCTGAAATGCCTATCGGCACCTATATCTGAAATGCCTATCGACACCTATATCTGAAATGCCTATCGACACCTATATCTGAAATGCCTATCGACACCTATATTTGAAATGCCTATCGACACCTATATCTGAAATGCCTATCGACACCTATATCTGAAATGCCTATCGACACCTTTATCTGAAATGCCTATCGACACCTATATCTGAAATGCCTATCGACACATATTTTTAAAATGCCTATCGGAAACTACATCTGAAATGCCTATCAGCACCTATATTTGAAATGCCTATCGGCAACCATATCTGGAATGCCTATCGGCACCTATATTTGAAATGCCTATCGGCTTCTATATCTGAAATGCCTATCGGCACCTATCTTTAAAATGCCAATCGGCAACTATATCTGAAATGCCTATCGGCACCTATATCTGAAATGCCTATCGACACCTATATCTGAAATGTCTATCGACACCTATATCTAAAATGCCTATCGACACCTATATCTGAAATGCCTATCGACACCTATATCTGAAATGCCTATCGACACCTATATCTGAAATGCCTATCGACACCTATTTTTGAAATGCCTATCGGAAAATACATCTGAAATGCCTATCAGCACCTATATTTGAAATGCCTATCGGCAACCATATCTGGAATGCCTATCGGCACTTATATTTGAAATGCCTATCGGCTTCTATATCTGAAATGCCTATCGGCCCTTATTTTTAAAATGCCAATCGGCAACTATATCTGAAATGCCTATCGGCACCTATATCTGAAATGCCTATCGACACCTATATCTGAAATGCCTATCGACACCTATATCTGAAATGCCTATCGACACCTATATCTGAAATGCCTATCGACACCTATATCTGAAATGCCTATCGACACCTATATCTGAAATGCCTATCGACACCTATTTTTGAAATGCCTATCGGAAACTACATCTGAAATGCCTATCAGCACCTATATTTGAAATGCCTATCGGCAACCATATCTGGAATGCCTATCGGCACCTATATTTGAAATGCCTATCGGCTTCTATATCTGAAATGCCTATCGGCACCTATTTTTAAAATGCCAATCGGCAACTATATCTGAAATGCCTATCGGCACCTATATCTGAAATGCCTATCGACACCTATATCTGAAATGCCTATCGACACCTATATCTGAAATGCCTATCGACACCTATATCTGAAATGCCTATCGACACCTATATCTGAAATGCCTATCGACACCTATATCTGAAATGCCTATCGACACCTATATCTGAAATGCCTATCGACACCTATATCTGAAATGCCTATCGACACCTATTTTTGAAATGCCTATCGGAAACTACATCTGAAATGCCTATCAGCAGCTATATTTGAAATGCCTATCGGCAACCATATCTGGAATGCCTATCGGCACCTATATTTGAAATGCCTATCGGCTTCTATATCTGAAATGCCTATCGGCACCTATTTTTAAAATACCAATCGGCAACTATATCTGAAATGCCTATCGGCACCTATATCTGAAATGCCTATCGACACCTATATCTGAAATGCCTATCGACACCTATATCTGAAATGCCTATCGACACCTATATCTGAAATGCCTATCGACACCTATATCTGAAATGCCTATCGACACCTATATCTGAAATGCCTATCGACACCTATATCTAAAATGCCTATCGACACCTATATCTGAAATGCCTATCGACACCTATTTTTGAAATGCCTATCGGAAACTACATCTGAAATGCCTATCAGCACCTATATTTGAAATTGCTATCGGCAACCAGATCTGGAATGCCTATCGGCACCTATATATGAAATGCCTATCGGCTTCTATAACTGAAATGCCTATCGGCACCTATTTTTTAAATGCCAATCGGCAACTATATCTGAAATGCCTATCGGCACCTATATCTGAAATGCCTATCGACACCTATATCTGAAATGCCTATCGACACCTATATCTGAAATGCCTATCGACACCTATATCTGAAATGCCTATCGACAACTATTTTTGAAATGCCTATCGGAAACTACATCTGAATTGCCTATCAGCACCTATATTTGAAATGCCTATCGGCAACCATATCTGGAATGCCTATCGGCACCTATATTTGAAATGCCTATCGGCTTCTATATCTGAAATGCCTATCGGCACCTATTTTCAAAATGCCAATCAGCAACTATATCTGAAATGCCTATCGGCACCTATATCTGAAATGCCTATCGACACCTATATCTGAAATGCCTATCGACACCTATATCTAAATGCCTATCGACACCTATATCTGAAATGCCTATCGACACCTATATCTGAAATGCCTATCGACACCTATATCTGAAATGCCTATCGACACCTATATCTGAAATGCCTATCGACACCTATATCTGAAATGCCTATCGACACCTATTTTTGAAATGCCTATCGGAAACTACATCTGAAATGCCTATCAGCACTTATATTTGAAATACCTATCGGCAACCATATCTGGAATGCCTATCGGCACCTATATTTGAAATGCCTATCGGCTTCTATATCTAAAATGCCTATCGGCACCTATTTTTAAAATGCCAATCGGCAACTATATCTGAAATGCCTATCGGCACCTATATCTGAAATGCCTATCGACACCTATATCTGAAATGACTATCGACACCTATATCTGAAATGCCTATCGACACCTATATCTGAAATGCCTATCGACACCTATATCTGAAATGCCTATCGACACCTATATCTGAAATGCCTATCGACACTTATATCTGAAATGCCTATCGACACCTATATCTGAAATGCCTATCGACACCTATTTTTGAAATGCCTATCGGAAACTACATCTGAAATGCCTATCAGCACCTATATTTGAAATGCCTATCGGCAACCATATCTGGAATGCCTATCGGCACCTATATTTGAAATGCCTATCGGCTTCTATATCTGAAATGCCTATCGGCACCTATTTTTAAAATGCCAATCGGCAACTATATCTGAAATTCCTATCGGCACCTATATCTGAAATGCCTATCGACAACTATATCTGAAATGCCTATCGACACATATATCTGAAATGCCTATCGACACCTATATCGGAAATGCCTATCGACACCTATATCTGAAATGCCTATCGACACCTATATCTGAAATGCCTATCGACACCTATATCTGAAATGCCTATCGACACCTATATCTGAAATGCCTATCGACACCTATATCTGAAATGCCTATCGACACCTATTTTTGAAATGCCTATCGGAAACTACATCTGAAATGCCTATCAGCACCTATATTTGAAATGCCTATCGGCAACCATATCTGGAATGCCTATCGGCACCTATATTTGAAATGCCTATCGGCTTCTATATCTGAAATGCCTATCGGCACTTATTTTTAAAATGCCAATCGGCAACTATATCTGAAATGCCTATCGGCACCTATATCTGAAATGCCTATCGACACCTATATCTGAAATGCCTATCGACACCTATATCTGAAATGCCTATCGACACGTATATCTGAAATGCCTATCGACACCTATATCTAAAATGCCTATCGACACCTATATCTGAAATGCCTATCGACACCTATATCTGAAATGCCTATCGACACCTATTTTTGAAATGCCTTTCGGAAACTACATCTGAAATGCCTATCAGCACCTATATTTGAAATGCCTATCGGCAACCATATCTGGAAAGCCTATCGGCACCTATATTTGAAATGCCTATCGGCTTCTATATCTGAAATACCTATCGGCTTCTATATCTGAAATGCCTATCGGCACCTATTTTTAAAATACCAATCGGCAACTATATCTGAAATGCCTATCGGCACCTATATCCGAAATGCCTATCGACACCTATATCTGAAATGCCTATCGACACCTATATCTGAAATGCCTATCGACACCTATATCTGAAATGCCTATCGACACCTATATCTGAAATGCCTATCGACACCTATATCTGAAATGCCTATCGACACTTATATCTGAAATGCCTATCGACACCTATATCTGAAATGCCTATCGACACCTATATCTGAAATGCCTATCGACACCTATTTTTGAAATGCCTATCGGAAACTACATCTGAAATGCCTATCAGCACCTATATTTGAAATGCCTATCGGCAACCATATCTGGAATGCCTATCGGCACCTATATTTGAAATGCCTATCGGCTTCTATATCTGAAATGCCTATCGGCACCTATTTTTAAAATGCCAATCGGCAACTATATCTCAAATGCCTATCGGCACCTATATCTGAAATGCCTATCGACACCTATATCTGAAATGCCTATCGACACATATATCTGAAATGCCTATCGACACCTATATCTGAAATGCCTATCGACACCTATATTTGAAATGCCTATCGACACCTATATCTGAAATGCCTATCGACACCTATATCTGAAATGCCTATCGACACCTATATCTGAAATGCCTATCGACACCTATTTTTGAAATGCCTATCGGAAACTACATCTGAAATGCCTATCAGCACCTATATTTGAAATGCCTATCGGCAACCATATCTGGAATGCCTATCGGCACCTATATTAGAAATGCCTATCGGCTTCTATATCTGAAATGCCTATCGGCACCTATTTTTAAAATGTCAATCGGCAACTATATCTGAAATGCCTATCGGCACCTATATCTGAAATGCCTATCGACACCTATATCTGAAATGCCTATCGACACCTATATCTGAAATGCCTATCGACACCTATATCTGAAATGCCTATCGACACCTATTTTTGAAATGCCTATCGGAAACTACATCTGAAATGCCTATCAGCACCTATATTTGAAATGCCTATCGGCAACCATATCTGGAATGCCTATCGGCACCTATATTTGAAATGCCTATCGGCTTCTATATCTGAAATGCCTATCGGCACCTATTTTTAAAATACCAATCGGCGACTATATCTGAAATGCCTATCGACACCTATATCTGAAATGCCTATCGACACCTATATCTGAAATGCCTATCGACACCTATATCTGAAATGCCTATCGACACCTATATCTGAAATGCCCATCGACACCTATATCTGAAATGCCTATCGGCACCTATTTTTAAAATGCCAATCGGCAACTATATCTGAAATGCCTATCGGCACCTATATCTGAAAAGCCTATCGACACCTATATCTGAAATGCCTATCGACACCTATATCTGAAATGCCTATCGACACCTATATCTGAAATGCCTATCGACACCTATATCTGAAATGCCTATCGACACCTATATCTGAAATGCCTATCGACACCTATATCTGAAATGCCTATCGGCACCTATATCTGAAATGCCTATCGACACCTATATATGAAATGCCTATCGACACCTATATCTGAAATGCCTATCGACACCTATATCTGAAATGCCTATCGACACCTATATCTGAAATGCCTATCGACACCTATATCTAAAATGCCTATCGACACCTATATCTGAAATGCCTATCGACACCTATATCTGAAATGCCTATCGACACCTATATCTGAAATGCCTATCGACACCTATATCTGAAATGCCTATCGACATCTATATCTGAAATGCCTATCGACACCTATATCTGAAATGCCTATCGACACCTATATCTGAAATGCCTATCGACACCTATATCTGAAATGCCTATCGACACCTATATCTGAAATGCCTATCGACACCTATTTTTGAAATGCCCATCGGAAACTACATCTGAAATGCCTATCAGCACCTATATTTGAAATGCCTATCGGCAACCATATCTGGAATGCCTATCGGCACCTATATTTGAAATGCCTATCGGCTTCTATATCTGAAATGCCTATCGGCACCTATTTTTAAAATACCAATCGGCAACTATATCTGAAATGCCTATCGACACCTATATCTGAAATGCCTATCGACACCTATAACTGAAATGCCTATCGACACCTATATCTGAAATGCCTATCGACACCTATATCTGAAATGCCTATCGACACCTATATCTGAAATGCCTATCGGCACCTATTTTTAAAATGCCAATCGGCAACTATATCTGAAATGCCTATCGGCACCTATATCTGAAATGCCTATCGACACCTATATATGAAATGCCTATCGACACCTATATCTGAAATGCCTATCGACACCTATATCTGAAATGCCTATCGACACCTATATCTGAAATGCCTATCGACACCTATATCTAAAATGCCTATCGACACCTATATCTGAAATGCCTATCGACACCTATATCTGAAATGCCTATCGACACCTATATCTGAAATGCCTATCGGAAACTACATCTGAAATGCCTATCAGCACCTATATTTGAAATGCCTATCGGCAACCATATCTGGAATGCCTATCGGCACCTATATTTGAAATGCCTATCGGCTTCTATATCTGAAATGCCTATCGGCACCTATTTTTAAAATGCCAATCGGCAACTATATCTGAAATGCCTATCGGCACCTATATCTGAAATGCCTATCGACACCTATATCTGAAATGCATATCGACACCTATATCTGAAATGCCTATCGACACCTATATCTGAAATGCCTATCGACACCTATATCTGAAATGCCTATCGACACCTATATCTGAAATGCCTATCGACACCTATATCTGAAATGCCTATCGACACCTATATCTGAAATGCCTATCGACACCTATTTTTGAAATGCTTATCGGAAACTACATCTGAAATGCCTATCAGCACCTATATTTGAAATGCCTATCGGCAACCATATCTGGAATGCCTATCGGCACCTATATTTGAAATGCCTATCGGCTTCTATATCTGAAATGCCTATCGGCACCTATTTTTAAAAAGCCAATCGGCAACTATATCTGAAATGCCTATCGGCACCTATATCTGAAATGCCTATCGACACCTATATCTGAAATGCCTATCGACACCTATATCTGAAATGCCTATCGACACCTATATCTGAAATGCCTATCGACACCTATATCTGAAATGCCTATCGACACCTATTTTGAAATGCCTATCGGAAACTACATCTGAAATGCCTATCAGCACCTATATTTGAAATGCCTATCGGCAACCATATCTGGAATGCCTATCGTCACCTATATTTGAAATGCCTATCGGCTTCTATATCTGAAATGCCTATCGGCACCTATTTTTAAAATGCCAATCGGCAACTATATCTGAAATGCCTATCGGCACCTATATCTGAAATGCCTATCGACACCTATATCTGAAATGCCTATCGACACCTATATCTGAAATGCCTATCGACACCTATATCTGAAATGCCTATCGACACCTATATCTGAAATGCCTATCGACACCTATATCTGAAATGCCTATCGACACCTATATCTGAAATGCCTATCGACACCTATATCTGAAATGCCTATCGACACCTATATCTGAAATGCCTATCGGAAACTACATCTGAAATGCCTATCAGCACCTATATTTGAAATGCCTATCGGCAACCATATCTGGAATGCCTATCGGCACCTATATTTGAAATGCCTATCGGCTTCTATATCTGAAATGCCTATCGGCACCTATTTTTAAAATGCCAATCGGCAACTATATCTGAAATGCCTATCGGCACCTATATCTGAAATGCCTATCGACACCTATATCTTAAAGGCCTATCGACACCTATATCTGAAATGCCTATCGACACCTATATCTGAAATGCCTATCGACACCTATATCTGAAATGCCTATCGACACCTATATCTGAAATGCCTATCGACACATATATCTGTAATGCATATCGACACCTATATCTGAAATGCCTATCGACACCTATTTTTGAAATGCCTATCGGAAACTACATCTGAAATGCCTATCAGCACCTATATTTGAAATGCCTATCGGCAACCATATCTGGAATGCCTATCGTCACCTATATTTGAAATGCCTATCGGCCTCTATATCTGAAATGCCTATCGGCACCTATTTTTAAAATGCCAATCGGCAACTATATCTGAAATGCCTATCGGCACCTATATCTGAAATGCCTATCGACACCTATATCTGAAATGCTTATCGACACCTATATCTGAAATGTCTATCGACACCTATATTTGAAATGCCTATCGACACCTATATCTGAAATGCCTATCGACACCTATATCTGAAATGCCTATCGACACCTATATCTGAAATGCCTATCGACACCTATATCTGAAATGCCTATCGGCACCTATATCTGAAATGCCTATCGACACCTATATCTGAAATGCCTATCGACACCTATATCTGAAATGCCTATCGACACCTATATCTGAAATGCCTATCGACACCTATATCTGAAATGCCTATCGACACCTATTTTGAAATGCCTATCGGAAACTACATCTGAAATGCCTATCAGCACCTATATTTGAAATGCCTATCGGCAACCATATCTGGAATGCCTATCGTCACCTATATTTGAAATGCCTATCGGCTTCTATATCTGAAATGCCTATCGGCACCTATTTTTAAAATGCCAATCGGCAACTATATCTGAAATGCCTATCGGCACCTATATCTGAAATGCCTATCGACACCTATATCTGAAATGCCTATCGACACCTATATCTGAAATGCCTATCGACACCTATATCTGAAATGCCTATCGACACCTATATCTGAAATGCCTATCGACACCTATATCTGAAATGCCTATCGACACCTATATCTGAAATGCCTATCGACACCTATATCTGAAATGCCTATCGACACCTATATCTGAAATGCCTATCGGAAACTACATCTGAAATGCCTATCAGCACCTATATTTGAAATGCCTATCGGCAACCATATCTGGAATGCCTATCGGCACCTATATTTGAAATGCCTATCGGCTTCTATATCTGAAATGCCTATCGACACCTATATTTGAAATGCCTATCGACACCTATATCTGAAATGCCTATCGACACCTATATCTGAAATGCCTATCGACACCTATATCTGAAATGCCTATCGACACCTATATCTGAAATGCCTATCGGCACCTATATCTGAAATGCCTATCGACACCTATATCTGAAATGCCTATCGACACCTATATCTGAAATGCCTATCGACACCTATATCTGAAATGCCTATCGACACCTATATCTGAAATGCCTATCGACACCTATTTTGAAATGCCTATCGGAAACTACATCTGAAATGCCTATCAGCACCTATATTTGAAATGCCTATCGGCAACCATATCTGGAATGCCTATCGTCACCTATATTTGAAATGCCTATCGGCTTCTATATCTGAAATGCCTATCGGCACCTATTTTTAAAATGCCAATCGGCAACTATATCTGAAATGCCTATCGGCACCTATATCTGAAATGCCTATCGACACCTATATCTGAAATGCCTATCGACACCTATATCTGAAATGCCTATCGACACCTATATCTGAAATGCCTATCGACACCTATATCTGAAATGCCTATCGACACCTATATCTGAAATGCCTATCGACACCTATATCTGAAATGCCTATCGACACCTATATCTGAAATGCCTATCGACACCTATATCTGAAATGCCTATCGGAAACTACATCTGAAATGCCTATCAGCACCTATATTTGAAATGCCTATCGGCAACCATATCTGGAATGCCTATCGGCACCTATATTTGAAATGCCTATCGGCTTCTATATCTGAAATGCCTATCGGCACCTATTTTTAAAATGCCAATCGGCAACTATATCTGAAATGCCTATCGGCACCTATATCTGAAATGCCTATCGACACCTATATCTTAAATGCCTATCGACACCTATATCTGAAATGCCTATCGACACCTATATCTGAAATGCCTATCGACACCTATATCTGAAATGCCTATCGACACCTATATCTGAAATGCCTATCGACACCTATATCTGAAATGCATATCGACACCTATATCTGAAATGCCTATCGACACCTATTTTTGAAATGCCTATCGGAAACTACATCTGAAATGCCTATCAGCACCTATATTTGAAATGCCTATCGGCAACCATATCTGGAATGCCTATCGGCACCTATATTTGAAATGCCTATCGGCTTTTATATCTGAAATGCCTATCGGCACCTATTTTTAAAATGCCAATCGGCAACTATATCTGAAATGCCTATCGGCACCTATATCTGAAATGCCTATCGACACCTATATCTGAAATGCCTATCGACACCTATATCTGAAATGCCTATCGACACCTATATTTGAAATGCCTATCGACACCTATATCTGAAATGCCTATCGACACCTATATCTGAAATGCCTATCGACACCTATATCTGAAATGCCTATCGACACCTATATCTGAAATGCCTATCGACACATATTTTTAAAATGCCTATCGGAAACTACATCTGAAATGCCTATCAGCACCTATATTTGAAATGCCTATCGGCAACCATATCTGGAATGCCTATCGGCACCTATATTTGAAATGCCTATCGGCTTCTATATCTGAAATGCCTATCGGCACCTATCTTTAAAATGCCAATCGGCAACTATATCTGAAATGCCTATCGGCACCTATATCTGAAATGCCTATCGACACCTATATCTGAAATGTCTATCGACACCTATATCTAAAATGCCTATCGACACCTATATCTGAAATGCCTATCGACACCTATATCTGAAATGCCTATCGACACCTATATCTGAAATGCCTATCGACACCTATTTTTGAAATGCCTATCGGAAAATACATCTGAAATGCCTATCAGCACCTATATTTGAAATGCCTATCGGCAACCATATCTGGAATGCCTATCGGCACCTATATTTGAAATGCCTATCGGCTTCTATATCTGAAATGCCTATCGGCCCTTATTTTTAAAATGCCAATCGGCAACTATATCTGAAATGCCTATCGGCACCTATATCTGAAATGCCTATCGACACCTATATCTGAAATGCCTATCGACACCTATATCTGAAATGCCTATCGACACCTATATCTGAAATGCCTATCGACACCTATATCTGAAATGCCTATCGACACCTATATCTGAAATGCCTATCGACACCTATTTTTGAAATGCCTATCGGAAACTACATCTGAAATGCCTATCAGCACCTATATTTGAAATGCCTATCGGCAACCATATCTGGAATGCCTATCGGCACCTATATTTGAAATGCCTATCGGCTTCTATATCTGAAATGCCTATCGGCACCTATTTTTAAAATGCCAATCGGCAACTATATCTGAAATGCCTATCGGCACCTATATCTGAAATGCCTATCGACACCTATATCTGAAATGCCTATCGACACCTATATCTGAAATGCCTATCGACACCTATATCTGAAATGCCTATCGACACCTATATCTGAAATGCCTATCGACACCTATTTTTGAAATGCCTATCGGAAACTACATCTGAAATGCCTATCAGCAGCTATATTTGAAATGCCTATCGGCAACCATATCTGGAATGCCTATCGGCACCTATATTTGAAATGCCTATCGGCTTCTATATCTGAAATGCCTATCGGCACCTATTTTTAAAATACCAATCGGCAACTATATCTGAAATGCCTATCGGCACCTATATCTGAAATGCCTATCGACACCTATATCTGAAATGCCTATCGACACCTATATCTGAAATGCCTATCGACACCTATATCTGAAATGCCTATCGACACCTATATCTGAAATGCCTATCGACACCTATATCTGAAATGCCTATCGACACCTATATCTAAAATGCCTATCGACACCTATATCTGAAATGCCTATCGACACCTATTTTTGAAATGCCTATCGGAAACTACATCTGAAATGCCTATCAGCACCTATATTTGAAATTGCTATCGGCAACCAGATCTGGAATGCCTATCGGCACCTATATTTGAAATGCCTATCGGCTTCTATAACTGAAATGCCTATCGGCACCTATTTTTTAAATGCCAATCGGCAACTATATCTGAAATGCCTATCGGCACCTATATCTGAAATGCCTATCGACACCTATATCTGAAATGCCTAACGACACCTATATCTGAAATGCCTATCGACACCTATATCTGAAATGCCTATCGACAACTATTTTTGAAATGCCTATCGGAAACTACATCTGAATTGCCTATCAGCACCTATATTTGAAATGCCTATCGGCAACCATATCTGGAATGCCTATCGGCACCTATATTTGAAATGCCTATCGGCTTCTATATCTGAAATGCCTATCGGCACCTATTTTCAAAATGCCAATCAGCAACTATATCTGAAATGCCTATCGGCACCTATATCTGAAATGCCTATCGACACCTATATCTGAAATGCCTATCGACACCTATATCTAAATGCCTATCGACACCTATATCTGAAATGCCTATCGACACCTATATCTGAAATGCCTATCGACACCTATATCTGAAATGCCTATCGACACCTATATCTGAAATGCCTATCGACACCTATATCTGAAATGCCTATCGACACCTATTTTTGAAATGCCTATCGGAAACTACATCTGAAATGCCTATCAGCACTTATATTTGAAATACCTATCGGCAACCATATCTGGAATGCCTATCGGCACCTATATTTGAAATGCCTATCGGCTTCTATATCTAAAATGCCTATCGGCACCTATTTTTAAAATGCCAATCGGCAACTATATCTGAAATGCCTATCGGCACCTATATCTGAAATGCCTATCGACACCTATATCTGAAATGCCTATCGACACCTATATCTGAAATGCCTATCGACACCTATATCTGAAATGCCTATCGACACCTATATCTGAAATGCCTATCGACACCTATATCTGAAATGCCTATCGACACTTATATCTGAAATGCCTATCGACACCTATATCTGAAATGCCTATCGACACCTATTTTTGAAATGCCTATCGGAAACTACATCTGAAATGCCTATCAGCACCTATATTTGAAATGCCTATCGGCAACCATATCTGGAATGCCTATCGGCACCTATATTTGAAATGCCTATCGGCTTCTATATCTGAAATGCCTATCGGCACCTATTTTTAAAATGCCAATCGGCAACTATATCTGAAATTCCTATCGGCACCTATATCTGAAATGCCTATCGACAACTATATCTGAAATGCCTATCGACACATATATCTGAAATGCCTATCGACACCTATATCGGAAATGCCTATCGACACCTATATCTGAAATGCCTATCGACACCTATATCTGAAATGCCTATCGACACCTATATCTGAAATGCCTATCGACACCTATATCTGAAATGCCTATCGACACCTATATCTGAAATGCCTATCGACACCTATTTTTGAAATGCCTATCGGAAACTACATCTGAAATGCCTATCAGCACCTATATTTGAAATGCCTATCGGCAACCATATCTGGAATGCCTATCGGCACCTATATTTGAAATGCCTATCGGCTTCTATATCTGAAATGCCTATCGGCACCTATTTTTAAAATGCCAATCGGCAACTATATCTGAAATGCCTATCGGCACCTATATCTGAAATGCCTATCGACACCTATATCTGAAATGCCTATCGACACCTATATCTGAAATGCCTATCGACACGTATATCTGAAATGCCTATCGACACCTATATCTAAAATGCCTATCGACACCTATATCTGAAATGCCTATCGACACCTATATCTGAAATGCCTATCGACACCTATTTTTGAAATGCCTTTCGGAAACTACATCTGAAATGCCTATCAGCACCTATATTTGAAATGCCTATCGGCAACCATATCTGGGAAGCCTATCGGCACCTATATTTGAAATGCCTATCGGCTTCTATATCTGAAATACCTATCGGCTTCTATATCTGAAATGTCTATCGGCACCTATTTTTAAAATACCAATCGGCAACTATATCTGAAATGCCTATCGGCACCTATATCCGAAATGCCTATCGACACCTATATCTGAAATGCCTATCGACACCTATATCTGAAATGCCTATCGACACCTATATCTGAAATGCCTATCGACACCTATATCTGAAATGCCTATCGACACCTATATCTGAAATGCCTATCGACACTTATATCTGAAATGCCTATCGACACCTATATCTGAAATGCCTATCGACACCTATATCTGAAATGCCTATCGACACCTATTTTTGAAATGCCTATCGGAAACTACATCTGAAATGCCTATCAGCACCTATATTTGAAATGCCTATCGGCAACCATATCTGGAATGCCTATCGGCACCTATATTTGAAATGCCTATCGGCTTCTATATCTGAAATGCCTATCGGCACCTATTTTTAAAATGCCAATCGGCAACTATATCTCAAATGCCTATCGGCACCTATATCTGAAATGCCTATCGACACCTATATCTGAAATGCCTATCGACACATATATCTGAAATGCCTATCGACACCTATATCTGAAATGCCTATCGACACCTATATTTGAAATGCCTATCGACACCTATATCTGAAATGCCTATCGACACCTATATCTGAAATGCCTATCGACACCTATATCTGAAATGCCTATCGACACCTATTTTTGAAATGCCTATCGGAAACTACATCTGAAATGCCTATCAGCACCTATATTTGAAATGCCTATCGGCAACCATATCTGGAATGCCTATCGGCACCTATATTAGAAATGCCTATCGGCTTCTATATCTGAAATGCCTATCGGCACCTATTTTTAAAATGTCAATCGGCAACTATATCTGAAATGCCTATCGGCACCTATATCTGAAATGCCTATCGACACCTATATCTGAAATGCCTATCGACACCTATATCTGAAATGCCTATCGACACCTATATCTGAAATGCCTATCGACACCTATTTTTGAAATGCCTATCGGAAACTACATCTGAAATGCCTATCAGCACCTATATTTGAAATGCCTATCGGCAACCATATCTGGAATGCCTATCGGCACCTATATTTGAAATGCCTATCGGCTTCTATATCTGAAATGCCTATCGGCACCTATTTTTAAAATACCAATCGGCGACTATATCTGAAATGCCTATCGACACCTATATCTGAAATGCCTATCGACACCTATATCTGAAATGCCTATCGACACCTATATCTGAAATGCCTATCGACACCTATATCTGAAATGCCCATCGACACCTATATCTGAAATGCCTATCGGCACCTATTTTTAAAATGCCAATCGGCAACTATATCTGAAATGCCTATCGGCACCTATATCTGAAAAGCCTATCGACACCTATATCTGAAATGCCTATCGACACCTATATCTGAAATGCCTATCGACACCTATATCTGAAATGCCTATCGACACCTATATCTGAAATGCCTATCGACACCTATATCTGAAATGCCTATCGACACCTATATCTGAAATGCCTATCGGCACCTATATCTGAAATGCCTATCGACACCTATATATGAAATGCCTATCGACACCTATATCTGAAATGCCTATCGACACCTATATCTGAAATGCCTATCGAC
The DNA here is from genome assembly GCA_034508555.1 of Venustoraphidia nigricollis. Lineage (NCBI taxonomy): Eukaryota > Metazoa > Arthropoda > Insecta > Raphidioptera > Raphidiidae > Venustoraphidia > Venustoraphidia nigricollis. Next base: position 712,073 of record JAVRKA010000129.1, on the reverse strand, counting down.
ACCTATATCTGAAATGCCTATCGACACCTATATCTAAAATGCCTATCGACACCTATATCTGAAATGCCTATCGACACCTATATCTGAAATGCCTATCGACACCTATATCTGAAATGCCTATCGACACCTATATCTGAAATGCCTATCGACATCTATATCTGAAATGCCTATCGACACCTATATCTGAAATGCCTATCGACACCTATATCTGAAATGCCTATCGACACCTATATCTGAAATGCCTATCGACACCTATATCTGAAATGCCTATCGACACCTATTTTTGAAATGCCCATCGGAAACTACATCTGAAATGCCTATCAGCACCTATATTTGAAATGCCTATCGGCAACCATATCTGGAATGCCTATCGGCACCTATATTTGAAATGCCTATCGGCTTCTATATCTGAAATGCCTATCGGCACCTATTTTTAAAATACCAATCGGCAACTATATCTGAAATGCCTATCGACACCTATATCTGAAATGCCTATCGACACCTATAACTGAAATGCCTATCGACACCTATATCTGAAATGCCTATCGACACCTATATCTGAAATGCCTATCGACACCTATATCTGAAATGCCTATCGGCACCTATTTTTAAAATGCCAATCGGCAACTATATCTGAAATGCCTATCGGCACCTATATCTGAAATGCCTATCGACACCTATATATGAAATGCCTATCGACACCTATATCTGAAATGCCTATCGACACCTATATCTGAAATGCCTATCGACACCTATATCTGAAATGCCTATCGACACCTATATCTAAAATGCCTATCGACACCTATATCTGAAATGCCTATCGACACCTATATCTGAAATGCCTATCGACACCTATATCTGAAATGCCTATCGGAAACTACATCTGAAATGCCTATCAGCACCTATATTTGAAATGCCTATCGGCAACCATATCTGGAATGCCTATCGGCACCTATATTTGAAATGCCTATCGGCTTCTATATCTGAAATGCCTATCGGCACCTATTTTTAAAATGCCAATCGGCAACTATATCTGAAATGCCTATCGGCACCTATATCTGAAATGCCTATCGACACCTATATCTGAAATGCATATCGACACCTATATCTGAAATGCCTATCGACACCTATATCTGAAATGCCTATCGACACCTATATCTGAAATGCCTATCGACACCTATATCTGAAATGCCTATCGACACCTATATCTGAAATGCCTATCGACACCTATATCTGAAATGCCTATCGACACCTATTTTTGAAATGCTTATCGGAAACTACATCTGAAATGCCTATCAGCACCTATATTTGAAATGCCTATCGGCAACCATATCTGGAATGCCTATCGGCACCTATATTTGAAATGCCTATCGGCTTCTATATCTGAAATGCCTATCGGCACCTATTTTTAAAAAGCCAATCGGCAACTATATCTGAAATGCCTATCGGCACCTATATCTGAAATGCCTATCGACACCTATATCTGAAATGCCTATCGACACCTATATCTGAAATGCCTATCGACACCTATATCTGAAATGCCTATCGACACCTATATCTGAAATGCCTATCGACACCTATTTTGAAATGCCTATCGGAAACTACATCTGAAATGCCTATCAGCACCTATATTTGAAATGCCTATCGGCAACCATATCTGGAATGCCTATCGTCACCTATATTTGAAATGCCTATCGGCTTCTATATCTGAAATGCCTATCGGCACCTATTTTTAAAATGCCAATCGGCAACTATATCTGAAATGCCTATCGGCACCTATATCTGAAATGCCTATCGACACCTATATCTGAAATGCCTATCGACACCTATATCTGAAATGCCTATCGACACCTATATCTGAAATGCCTATCGACACCTATATCTGAAATGCCTATCGACACCTATATCTGAAATGCCTATCGACACCTATATCTGAAATGCCTATCGACACCTATATCTGAAATGCCTATCGACACCTATATCTGAAATGCCTATCGGAAACTACATCTGAAATGCCTATCAGCACCTATATTTGAAATGCCTATCGGCAACCATATCTGGAATGCCTATCGGCACCTATATTTGAAATGCCTATCGGCTTCTATATCTGAAATGCCTATCGGCACCTATTTTTAAAATGCCAATCGGCAACTATATCTGAAATGCCTATCGGCACCTATATCTGAAATGCCTATCGACACCTATATCTTAAAGGCCTATCGACACCTATATCTGAAATGCCTATCGACACCTATATCTGAAATGCCTATCGACACCTATATCTGAAATGCCTATCGACACCTATATCTGAAATGCCTATCGACACATATATCTGTAATGCATATCGACACCTATATCTGAAATGCCTATCGACACCTATTTTTGAAATGCCTATCGGAAACTACATCTGAAATGCCTATCAGCACCTATATTTGAAATGCCTATCGGCAACCATATCTGGAATGCCTATCGTCACCTATATTTGAAATGCCTATCGGCCTCTATATCTGAAATGCCTATCGGCACCTATTTTTAAAATGCCAATCGGCAACTATATCTGAAATGCCTATCGGCACCTATATCTGAAATGCCTATCGACACCTATATCTGAAATGCTTATCGACACCTATATCTGAAATGCCTATCGACACCTATATTTGAAATGCCTATCGACACCTATATCTGAAATGCCTATCGACACCTATATCTGAAATGCCTATCGACACCTATATCTGAAATGCCTATCGACACCTATATCTGAAATGCCTATCGACACATATTTTTGAAATGCCTATCGGAAACTACATCTGAAATGCCTATCAGCACCTATATTTGAAATGCCTATCGGCAACCATATCTGGAATGCCTATCGGCACCTATATTTGAAATGCCTATCGGCTTCTATATCTGAAATGCCTATCGGCACCTATTTTTAAAATGCCAATCGGCAACTATATCTGAAATGCCTATCGGCACCTATATCTGAAATGCCTATCGACACCTATATCTGAAATGCCTATCGACACCTATATCTAAAATGCCTATCGACACCTATATCTGAAATGCCTATCGACACCTATATCTGAAATGCCTATCGACACCTATATCTGAAATGCCTATCGACACCTATTTTTGAAATGCCTATCGGAAACTACATCTGAAATGCCTATCAGCACCTATATTTGAAATGCCTATCGGCTACCATATCTGGAATGCCTATCAGCACCTATATTTGAAATGCCTATCGGCTTCTATATCTGAAATGCCTATCGGCCCTTATTTTTAAAATGCCAATCGGCAACTATATCTGAAATGCCTATCGGCACCTATATCTGAAATGCCTATCGACACCTATATCTGAAATGCCTATCGACACCTATATCTGAAATGCCTATCGGCACCTATATCTGAAATGCCTATCGACACCTATATCTGAAATGCCTATCGACACCTATATCTGAAATGCCTATCGACACCTATATCTGAAATGCCTATCGACACCTATATCTGAAATGCCTATCGACACCTATATCTGAAATGCCTATCGACACCTATATCTGAAATGCCTATCGACACCTATATCTGAAATGCCTATCGACACCTATTTTTGAAATGCCTATCGGAAACTACATCTGAAATGCCTATCAGCACCTATATTTGAAATGCCTATCGGCAACCATATCTGGAATGCCTATCGGCACCTATATTTGAAATGCCTATCGGCTTCTATATCTGAAATGCCTATCGGCACCTATTTTTAAAATACCAATCGGCAACTATATCTGAAATGCCTATCGGCACCTATATCTGAAATGCCTATCGACACCTATATCTGAAATGCCTATCGACACCTATATCTGAAATGCCTATCGACACCTATATCTAAAATGCCTATCGACACCTATATCTGAAATGCCTATCGACACCTATATCTGAAATGCCTATCGACACCTATATCTAAAATGCCTATCGATACCTATATCTGAAATGCCTATCGACACCTATTTTTGAAATGCCTATCGGAAACTACATCTGAAATGCCTATCAGCACCTATATTTGAAATTGCTATCGGCAACCATATCTGGAATGCCTATCGGCACCTATATTTGAAATGCCTATCGGCTTCTATATCTGAAATGCCTATCGGCACCTATTTTTTAAATGCCAATCGGCAACTATATCTGAAATGCCTATCGGCACCTATATCTGAAATGCCTATCGACACCTATATCTGAAATGCCTATCGACACCTATATCTGAAATGCCTATCGACACCTATATCTGAAATGCCTATCGACACCTATATCTGAAATGCCTATCGACACCTATATCTGAAATGCCTATCGACACCTATATCTGAAATGCCTATCGACAACTATTTTTGAAATGCCTATCGGAAACTACATCTGAATTGCCTATCAGCACCTATATTTGAAATGCCTATCGGCAACCATATCTGGAATGCCTATCGGCACCTATATTTGAAATGCCTATCGGCTTCTATATCTGAAATGCCTATCGGCACCTATTTTTAAAATGCCAATCGGCAACTATATCTGAAATGCCTATCGGCACCTATATCTGAAATGCCTATCGACACCTATATCTGAAATGCCTATCGACACCTATTTTTGAAATGCCTATCGGAAACTACATCTGAAATGCCTATCAGCACTTATATTTGAAATGCCTATCGGCAACCATATCTGGAATGCCTATCGGCACCTATATTTGAAATGCCTATCGGCTTCTATATCTAAAATGCCTATTGGCACCTATTTTTAAAATGCCAATCGGCAACTATATCTGAAATGCCTATCGGCACCTATATCTGAAATGCCTATCGACACATATATCTGAAATGCCTATCGACACCTATATCTGAAATGCCTATCGACACCTATATCTGAAATGCCTATCGACACCTATATCTGAAATGCCTATCGACACCTATATCTGAAATGCCTATCGACACTTATATCTGAAATGCCTATCGACACCTATATCTGAAATGCCTATCGACACCTATTTTTGAAATGCCTATCGGAAACTACATCTGAAATGCCTATCAGCACCTATATTTGAAATGCCTATCGGCAACCATATCTGGAATGCCTATCGGCACCTATATTTGAAATGCCTATCGGCTTCTATATCTGAAATGCCTATCGGCACCTATTTTTAAAATGCCAATCGGCAACTATATCTGAAATTCCTATCGGCACCTATATCTGAAATGCCTATCGACAACTATATCTGAAATGCCTATCGACACATATATCTGAAATGCCTATCGACACCTATATCGGAAATGCCTATCGATACCTATATCTGAAATGCCTATCGACACCTATATCTGAAATGCCTATCGACACCTATATCTGAAATGCCTATCGACACCTATATCTGAAATGCCTATCGACACCTATATCTAAAATGCCTATCGACACCTATTTTTGAAATGCCTATCGGAAACTACATCTGAAATGCCTATCAGCACCTATATTTGAAATGCCTATCGGCAACCATATCTGGAATGCCTATCGGCACCTATATTTGAAATGCCTATCGGCTTCTATATCTGAAATGCCTATCGGCACCTATTTTTAAAATGCCAATCGGCAACTATATCTGAAATGCCTATCGGCACCTATATCTGAAATGCCTATCGACACCTATATCTGAAATGCCTATCGACACCTATATCTGAAATGCCTATCGACACCTATATCTGAAATGCCTATCGACACCTATATCTAAAAAGCCTATCGACACCTATATCTGAAATGCCTATCGACACCTATATCTGAAATGCCTATCGACACCTATTTTTGAAATGCCTATCGGAAACTACATCTGAAATGCCTATCTGCACCTATATTTGAAATGCCTATCGGCAACCATATCTGGAAAGCCTATCGGCACCTATATTTGAAATGCCTATCGGCTTCTATATCTGAAATGCCTATCGGCACCTATTTTAAAATGCCATTCGGCAACTATATCTGAAATGCCTATCGGCACCTATATCTGAAATGCCTATCGACACCTATATCTGAAATGCCTATCGACACCTATATCTGAAATGCCTATCGACACCTATATCTGAAATGCCTATCGACACCTATATCTGAAATGCCTATCGACACCTATATCTGAAATGCCTATCGACACCTATATCTGAAATGCCCATCGACACCTATATCTGAAATGCCTATCGACACCTATATCTGAAATGCCTATCGACACCTATTTTTGAAATGCCTATCGGCAACTATATCTGGAATGCCTATCGGCACCTATATTTGAAATGCCTATCGGCTTCTATATCTGAAATGCCTATCGGCTTCTATATCTGAAATGCCTATCGGCACCTATTTTTAAAATACCAATCGGCAACTATATCTGAAATGCCTATCGGCACCTATATCCGAAATGCCTATCGACACCTATATCTGAAATGCCTATCGACACCTATATCTGAAATGCCTATCGACACCTATATCTGAAATGCCTATCGACACCTATATCTGAAATGCCTATCGACACCTATATCTGAAATGCCTATCGACACTTATATCTGAAATGCCTATCGACACCTATATCTGAAATGCCTATCGACACCTATATCTGAAATTCCTATCGACACCTATTTTTGAAATGCCTATCGGAAACTACATCTGAAATGCCTATCAGCACCTATATTTGAAATGCCTATCGGCAACCATATCTGGAATGCCTATCGGCACCTATATTTGAAATGCCTATCGGCTTCTATATCTGAAATGCCTATCGGCACCTATTTTTAAAATGCCAATCGGCAACTATATCTGAAATGCCTATCGGCACCTATATCTGAAATGCCTATCGACACCTATATCTGAAATGCCTATCGACACCTATATCTGAAATGCCTATCGACACCTATATCTGAAATGCCTATCGACACCTATATCTGAAATGCCTATCGACACCTATATCTGAAATGCCTATCGACACCTATATCTGAAATGCCTTTCGACACCTATTTTTGAAATGCCTATCGGAAACTACATCTGAAATGCCTATCAGCACCTATATTTGAAATGCCTATCGGCAACCATATCTGGAATGCCTATCGGCACTTATATTTGAAATGCCTATCGGCTTCTATATCTGAAATGCCTATCGGCACCTATTTTTAAAATGTCAATCGGCAACTATATCTGAAATGCCTATCGGCACCTATATCTGAAATGCCTATCGACACCTATATCTGAAATGCCTATCGACACCTATATCTGAATTGCCTATCGACACCTATATCTGAAATGCCTATCGACATCTATTTTTGAAATGCCTATCGGAAACTACATCTGAAATGCCTATCAGCACCTATATTTGAAATGCCTATCGGCAACCATATCTGGAATGCCTATCGGCACCTATATTTGAAATGCCTATCGGCTTCTATATCTGAAATGCCTATCAGCACCTATTTTTAAAATGCCAATCGGCAACTATATCTGAAATTCCTATCGGCACCTATATCTGAAATGCCTATCGACACCTATATCTGAAATGCCTACACTTATATCTGAAATGCCTATCGACACCTATATCTGAAATGCCTATCGACACCTATATCTGAAATGCCTATCGACACCGATATCTGAAATGCCTATCGACACCTATATCTGAAATGCCTATCGACACCTATATCTGAAATGCCTATCGACACCTATATCTGAAATGCCTATCGACACCTATTTTTGAAATGCCTATCGGAAACTACATCTGAAATGCCTATCAGCACCTATATTTGAAATGCCTATCGGCAACCATATCTGGAATGCCTATCGGCACCTATATTTGAAATGCCTATCGGCTTCTATATCTGAAATGCCTATCGGCACCTATTTTTAAAATTCCAATCGGCAACTATATCTGAAATGCCTATCGGCACCTATATCTGAAATGCCTATCGACACCTATATCTGAAATGCCTATCGACACCTATATCTGAAATGCCTATCGACACCTATATCTGAAATGCCTATCGACACCTATATCTGAAATGCCTATCGACACCTATATCTGAAATGCCTATCGACATCTATATCTGAAATGCCTATCGACACCTATATCTGAAATGCCTATCGACACCTATTTTTGAAATGCCTATCGGAAACTACATCTGAAATGCCTATCAGCACCTATATTTGAAATGCCTATCGGCAACCATATCTGGAAAGCCTATCGGCACCTATATTTGAAATGCCTATCGGCTTCTATATCTGAAATGCCTATCGACACCTATATCTGAAATGCCTATCGACACCTATATCTGAAATGCCTATCGACACCTATATCTGAAATGCCTATCGACACTTATATCTGAAATGCCTATCGACACCTATATCTGAAATGCCTATCGACACCTATATCTGAAATGCCTATCGACACCTATATCTGAAATGCCTATCGACACCTATATCTGAAATGCCTATCGACACCTATATCTGAAATGCCTATCGACACCTATTTTTGAAATGCCTATCGGCAACTATATCTGGAATGCCTATCGGCACCTATATTTGAAATGCCTATCGGCTTCTATATCTGAAATGCCTATCGGCACCTATTTTTAAAATACCAATCGGCAACTATATCTGAAATGCCTATCGGCACCTATATCTGAAATGCCTATCGACACCTATATCTGAAATGCCTATCGACACCTATATCTGAAATGCCTATCGACACCTATATCTGAAATGCCTATCGACACCTATATCTGAAATGCCTATCGGAAACTACATCTGAAATGCCTATCAGCATTTATATTTGAAATGCCTATCGGCAAACATATCTGGAATGCCTATCGGCACCTATATTTGAAATGCCTATCGGCAAACATATCTGAAATGCCTATCGGCACCTATTTTTAAAATGCCAATCGGCAACTATATCTGAAATGCCCATCGGCACCTATATCTGAAATGCCTATCGACACCTATATCTGAAATGCCTATCGACACCTATATCTGAAATGCCTATCGGCACCTATATCTGAAATGCCTATCGACACCTATATCTGAAATGCCTATCGACACCTATATCTAAAATGCCTATCGACACCTATATCTGAAATGCCTATCGACACCTATATCTGAAATGCCTATCGACACCTATATCTAAAATGCCTATCGACACCTATATCTGAAATGCCTATCGACACCTATATCTGAAATGCCTATCGACACCTATATCTGAAATGCCTATCGACACCTATTTTTGAAATGCCTATCGGAAACTACATCTGAAATGCCTATCAGCATTTATATTTGAAATGCCTATCGGCAAACATATCTGGAATGCCTATCGGCACCTATATTTGAAATGCCTATCGGCTTCTATATCTGAAATGCCTATCGGCACCTATTTTTAAAATGCCAATCGGCAACTATATCTGAAATGCCCATCGGCACCTATATCTGAAATGCCTATCGACACCTATATCTGAAATGCCTATCGACACCTATATCTGAAATGCCTATCGACACCTATATCTGAAATGCCTATCGACACTTATATCTGAAATGCCTATCGACACCTATATCTGAAATGCCTATCGACACCTATATCTGAAATGCCTATCGACACCTATATCTGGAATGCCTATCGGCACCTATATTTGAAATGCCTATCGGCTTCTATATCTGAAATGCCTATCGGCACCTATTTTTAAAATGCCAATCGGCAACTATATATGAAATGCCTATCGGCACCTATATCTGAAATGCCTATCGACACCTATATCTGAAATGCCTATCGACACCTATATCTGAAATGCCTATCGACACCTATATCTGAAATGCCTATCGACACCTATATCTGAAATGCCTATCGACACCTATTTTTGAAATGCCTATCGGAAACTACATCTGAAATGCCTATCAGCACCTATATTTGAAATGCCTATCGGCAACCATATCTGGAATGCCTATCGGCACCTATATTTGAAATGCCTATCGGCTTCTATATCTGAAATGCCTATCGGCACCTATTTTTAAAATGCCAATCGGCAACTATATCTGAAATTCCTATCGGCACCTATATCTGAAATGCCTATCGACACCTATATCTGAAATGCCTATCGGCACTTATATCTGAAATGGCTATCGACACCTATATCTGAAATGCCTATCGACACCTATATCTGAAATGCCTATCGACACCGATATCTGAAATGCCTATCGACACCTATATCTGAAATGCCTATCGACACCTATATCTGAAATGCCTATCGACACCTATATCTGAAATGCCTATCGACACCTATTTTTGAAATGCCTATCGGAAACTACATCTGGAATGCCTATCGGCACCTATATTTGAAATGCCTATCGGCTTCTATATCTGAAATGCCTATCGGCACCTATTTTTAAAATGCCAATCGGCAACTATATCTGAAATGCCTATCGGCACCTATATCTGAAATGCCTATCGACACCTATATCTGAAATGCCTATCGACACTTATATCTGAAATGCCTATCGACACCTATATCTGAAATGCCTATCGACACCTATATCTGAAATGCCTATCGACACCTATATCTGAAATGCCTATCGACATCTATATCTGAAATGCCTATCGACACCTATATCTGAAATGCCTATCGACACCTATTTTTGAAATGCCTATCGGAAACTACATCTGAAATGCCTATCAGCACCTATATTTGAAATGCCTATCGGCAACCATATCTGGAAAGCCTATCGGCACCTATATTTGAAATGCCTATCGGCTTCTATATCTGAAATGCCTATCGGCACCTATTTTTAAAATGCCATTCGGCAACTATATCTGAAATGCCTATCGGCACCTATATCTGAAATGCCTATCGACACCTATATCTGAAATGCATATCGACACCTATATCTGAAATGCCTATCGACACCTATATCTGAAATGCCTATCGACACCTATATCTGAAATGCCTATCGACACCTATATCTGAAATGCCTATCGACACCTATATCTGAAATGCCTATCGACACCTATATCTGAAATGCCTATCGACACCTATATCTGAAATGCCTATCGACACCTATTTTTGAAATGCCTATCGGCAACTATATCTGGAATGCCTATCGGCACCTATATTTGAAATGCCTATCGGCTTCTATATCTGAAATGCCTATCGGCACCTATTTTTAAAATACCAATCGGCAACTATATCTGAAATGCCTATCGGCACCTATATCTGAAATGCCTATCGACACCTATATCTGAAATGCCTATCGACACCTATATCTGAAATGCCTATCGACACCTATATCTGAAATGCCTATCGACACCTATATCTGAAATGCCTATCGACACCAATATCTGAAATGCCTATCGACACCTATATCTGAAATGCCTATCGACACCTATATCTGAAATGCCTATCGGCACCTATTTTTAAAATGCCAATCGGCAACTATATCTGAAATGCCTATCGGCACCTATATCTGAAATGCCTATCGACACCTATATCTGAAATGCCTATCGACACCTATATCTGAAATGCCTATCGACACCTATATCTGAAATGCCTATCGACACCTATATCTGAAATGCCTATCGACACCTATATCTGAAATGCCTATCGACACCTATATCTGAAATGCCTATCGGCACCTATATCTGAAATGCCTATCGACACCTATATCTGAAATGCCTATCGACACCTATATCTGAAATGCCTATCGACACCTATATCTGAAATGCCTATCGACACCTATATCTGAAATGCCTATCGACACCTATATCTGAAATGCCTATCGACACCTATATCTGAAATGCCAATCGACACCTATATCTGAAATGCCTATCGACACCTATATCTGAAATGCCTATCGACACCTATTTTTGAAATGCCTATCGGAAACTACATCTGAAATGCCTATCAGCACCTATATTTGAAATGCCTATCGGCAACCATATCTGGAATGCCTATCGGCACTTATATTTGAAATGCCTATCGGCTTCTATATCTGAAATGCCTATCAACACCTATTTTTAAAATGCCAATCGGCAACTATATCTGAAATGCCTATCGGCACCTATATCTGAAATGCCTATCGACACCTATATCTGAAATGCCTATCGACACCTATATCTGAAATGCCTATCGACACCTATATTTGAAATGCCTATCGACACCTATATCTAAAATGCCTATCGACACCTATATCTGAAATGCCTATCGACACCTATATCTGAAATGCCTATCGACACCTATATCTGAAATGCCTATCGACACATATTTTTGAAATGCCTATCGGAAACTACATCTGAAATGCCTATCAGCACCTATATTTGAAATGCCTATCGGCAACCATATCTGGAATGCCAATCGGCACCTATATTTGAAATGCCTATCGGCTTCTATATCTGAAATGCCTATCGGCACCTATATCTGAAATGCCTATCGACACCTATATCTGAAATGCCTATCGACACCTATATCTGAAATGCCTATCGACACCTATATCTGAAATGCCTATCGACACCTATATCTGAAATGCCTATCGACACCTATTTTTTAAATGCCTATCGGAAACTACATCTGAAATGTCTATCAGCACCTATATTTGAAATGCCTATCGGCAACCATATCTGGAATGCCTATCGGCACCTATATTTGAAATGCCTATCGGCTTCTATATCTGAAATGCCTATCGGCCCTTATTTTTAAAATGCCAATCGGCAACTATATCTGAAATGCCTATCGGCACCTATATCTGAAATGCCTATCGACACCTATATCTGAAATGCCTATCGACACCTATATCTGAAATGCCTATCGACACCTATATCTGAAATGCCTATCGACACCTATATCTGAAATGCCTATCGACACCTATATCTGAAATGCCTATCGACACCTATTTTTGAAATGCATATCGGAAACTACATCTGAAATGCCTATCAGCACCTATATTTGAAATGCCTATCGGCAACCATATCTGGAATGCCTATCGGCACCTATATTTGAAATGCCTATCGGCTTCTATATCTGAAATGCCTATCGGCACCTATTTTTAAAATGCCAATCGGCAACTATATCTGAAATGCCTATCGGCACCTATATCTGAAATGCCTATCGACACCTATATCTGAAATGCCTATCGACACCTATATCTGAAATGCCTATCGACACCTATATCTGAAATGCCTATCGACACCTATATCTGAAATGCCTATCGACACCTATATCTGAAATGCCTATCGACACCTATATCTGAAATGCCTATCGACACCTATATCTGAAATGCCTATCGACACCTATTTTTGAAATGCCTATCGGAAACTACATCTGAAATGCCTATCAGCACCTATATTTGAAATGCCTATCGGCAACCATATCTGGAATGCCTATCGGCACCTATATTTGAAATGCCTATCGGCTTCTATATCTGAAATGCCTATCGGCACCTATTTTTAAAATACCAATCGGCAACTATATCTGAAATGCCTATCGGCACCTATATCTGAAATGCCTATCGACACCTATATCTGAAATGCCTATCGACACCTATATCTGAAATGCCTATCGACACCTATATCTGAAATGCCTATCGACACCTATATCTGAAATGCCTATCGACACCTATATCTGAAATGCCTATCGACACCTATATCTAAAATGCCTATCGACACCTATATCTGAAATGCCTATCGACACCTATTTTTGAAATGCCTATCGGAAACTACATCTGAAATTCCTATCAGCACCTATATTTGAAATGCCTATCGGCAACCATATCTGGAATGCCTATCGGCACCTATATTTGAAATGCCTATCGGCTTCTATATCTGAAATGCCTATCGGCACCTATTTTTAAAATGCCAATCGGCAACTATATCTGAAATGCCTATCGGCACCTATATCTGAAATGCCTATCGACACCTATATCTGAAATGCCTATCGACACCTATATCTGAAATGCCTATCGACACCTATATCTGAAATGCCTATCGACACCTATATCTGAAATGCCTATCGACACCTATATCTGAAATGCCTATCGACACCTATATCTGAAATGCCTATCGACACCTATATCTGAAATGCCTATCGACACCTATATCTGAAATGCCTATCGAAACCTATATCTGAAATGCCTATCGACATTTATATCTGAAATGCCTATCGACACCTATATCTGAAATGCCTATCGACACCTATTTTTGAAATGCCTATCGGAAACTACATCTGAAATGCCTATCAGCACCTATATTTGAAATGCCTATCGGCAACCATATCTGGAATGCCTATCGGCACCTATATTTGAAATGCCTATCGGCTTCTATATCTGAAATGCCTATCGGCACCTATTTTTAAAATGCCAATCGGCAACTATATCTGAAATTCCTATCGGCACCTATATCTGAAATGCCTATCGACAACTATATCTGAAATGCCTATCGACACATATATCTGAAATGCCTATCGACACCTATATCGAAAATGCCTATCGACACCTATATCTGAAATGCCTATCGACACCTATATCTGAAATGCCTATCGACACCTATATCTGAAATGCCTATCGACACCTATATCTGAAATGCCTATCGACACCTATATCTGAAATGCCTATCGACACCTGTTTTTGAAATGCCTATCGGAAACTACATCTGAAATGCCTATCAGCACCTATATTTAAAATGCCTATCGGCAACCATATCTGGAATGCCTATCGGCACCTATATTTGAAATGCCTATCGGCTTCTATATCTGAAATGCCTATCGGCACCTATTTTTAAAATGCCAATAGGCAACTATATCTGAAATGCCTATCGGCACCTATATCTGAAATGCCTATCGACACCTATATCTGAAATGCCTATCGACACCTATATCTGAAATGCCTATCGACACCTATATCTGAAATGCCTATCGACACCTATATCTGAAATGCCTATCGACACCTGTATCTGAAATGCCTATCGACACCTATTTTTGAAATGCCTATCGGAAACTACATCTGAAATGCCTATCAGCACCTATATTTGAAATGCCTATCGGCAACCATATCTGGAAAGCCTATCGGCACCTATATTTGAAATGCCTATCGGCTTCTATATCTGAAATGCCTATCGGCACCTATTTTTAAAATGCCATTCGGCAACTATATCTGAAATGCCTATCGGCACCTATATCTGAAATGCCTATCGACACCTATATCTGAAATGCCTATCGACACCTATATCTGAAATGCCTATCGACACCTATATCTGAAATGCCTATCGACACCTATATCTGAAATGCCTATCGACACCTATTTTTGAAATGCCTATCGGCAACTATATCTGGAATGCCTATCGGCACCTATATTTGAAATGCCTATCGGCTTCTATATCTGAAATGCCTATCGGCACCTATTTTTAAAATGCCAATCGGCAACTATATCTGAAATGCCTATCGGCACCTATATCTGAAATGCCTATCGACACCTATATCTGAAATGCCTATCGACACTTATATCTGAAATGCCTATCGACACCTATATCTGAAATGCCTATCGACACCTATATCTGAAATGCCTATCGACACCTATATCTGAAATGCCTATCGACATCTATATCTGAAATGCCTATCGACACCTATATCTGAAATGCCTATCGACACCTATTTTTGAAATGCCTATCGGAAACTACATCTGAAATGCCTATCAGCACCTATATTTGAAATGCCTATCGGCAACCATATCTGGAAAGCCTATCGGCACCTATATTTGAAATGCCTATCGGCTTCTATATCTGAAATGCCTATCGGCACCTATTTTTAAAATGCCATTCGGCAACTATATCTGAAATGCCTATCGGCACCTATATCTGAAATGCCTATCGACACCTATATCTGAAATGCATATCGACACCTATATCTGAAATGCCTATCGACACCTATATCTGAAATGCCTATCGACACCTATATCTGAAATGCCTATCGACACCTATATCTGAAATGCCTATCGACACCTATATCTGAAATGCCTTTCGACACCTATATCTGAAATGCCTATCGACACCTATATCTGAAATGCCTATCGACACCTATTTTTGAAATGCCTATCGGCAACTATATCTGGAATGCCTATCGGCACCTATATTTGAAATGCCTATCGGCTTCTATATCTGAAATGCCTATAGGCACCTATTTTTAAAATACCAATCGGCAACTATATCTGAAATGCCTATCGGCACCTATATCTGAAATGCCTATCGACACCTATATCTGAAATGCCTATCGACACCTATATCTGAAATGCCTATCGACACCTATATCTGAAATGCCTATCGACACCTATATCTGAAATGCCTATCGACACCTATATCTGAAATGCCTATCGACACCTATATCTGAAATGCCTATCGACACATATATCTGAAATGCCTATCGGCACCTATTTTTAAAATGCCAATCGGCAACTATATCTGAAATGCCTATCGGCACCTATATCTGAAATGCCTATCGACACCTATATCTGAAATGCCTATCGACACCTATATCTGAAATGCCTATCGACACCTATATCTGAAATGCCTATCGACACCTATATCTGAAATGCCTATCGACACCTATATCTGAAATGCCTATCGACACCTATATCTGAAATGCCTATCGGCACCTATATCTAAAATGCCTATCGACACCTATATCTGAAATGCCTATCGACACCTATATCTGAAATGCCTATCGACACCTATATCTGAAATGCCTATCGACACCTATATCTGAAATGCCTATCGACACCTATATCTGAAATGCCTATCGACACCTATATCTGAAATGCCTATCGACACCTATATCTGAAATGCCTATCGACACCTATATCTGAAATGCCTATCGACACCTATTTTTGAAATGCCTATCGGAAACTACATCTGAAATGCCTATCAGCACCTATATTTGAAATGCCTATCGGCAACCATATCTGGAATGCCTATCGGCACCTATATTTGAAATGCCTATCGGCTTCTATATCTGAAATGCCTATCAACACCTATTTTTAAAATGCCAATCGGCAACTATATCTGAAATGCCTATCGGCACCTATATCTGAAATGCCTATCGACACCTATATCTGAAATGCCTATCGACACCTATATCTGAAATGCCTATCGACACCTATATTTGAAATGCCTATCGACACCTATATCTAAAATGCCTATCGACACCTATATCTGAAATGCCTATCGACACCTATATCTGAAATGCCTATCGACACCTATATCTGAAATGCCTATCGACACATATTTTTGAAATGCCTATCGGAAACTACATCTGAAATGCCTATCAGCACCTATATTTGAAATGCCTATCGGCAACCATATCTGGAATGCCAATCGGCACCTATATTTGAAATGCCTATCGGCTTCTATATCTGAAATGCCTATCGGCACCTATTTTTAAAATGCCAATCGGCAACTATATCTGAAATGCCTATCGGCACCTATATCTGAAATGCCTATCGGCACCTATATCTGAAATGCCTATCGACACCTATATCTGAAATGCCTATCGACACCTATATCTGAAATGCCTATCGACACCTATATCTGAAATGCCTATCGACACCTATATCTGAAATGCCTATCGACACCTATTTTTTAAATGCCTATCGGAAACTACATCTGAAATGTCTATCAGCACCTATATTTGAAATGCCTATCGGCAACCATATCTGGAATGCCTATCGGCACCTATATTTGAAATGCCTATCGGCTTCTATATCTGAAATGCCTATCGGCCCTTATTTTTAAAATGCCAATCGGCAACTATATCTGAAATGCCTATCGGCACCTATATCTGAAATGCCTATCGACACCTATATCTGAAATGCCTATCGACACCTATATCTGAAATGCCTATCGACACCTATATCTGAAATGCCTATCGACACCTATATCTGAAATGCCTATCGACACCTATATCTGAAATGCCTATCGACACCTATTTTTGAAATGCCTATCGGAAACTACATCTGAAATGCCTATCAGCACCTATATTTGAAATGCCTATCGGCAACCATATCTGGAATGCCTATCGGCACCTATATTTGAAATGCCTATCGGCTTCTATATCTGAAATGCCTATCGGCACCTATTTTTAAAATGCCAATCGGCAACTATATCTGAAATGCCTATCGGCACCTATATCTGAAATGCCTATCGACACCTATATCTGAAATGCCTATCGACACCTATATCTGAAATGCCTATCGACACCTATATCTGAAATGCCTATCGACACCTATATCTGAAATGCCTATCGACACCTATATCTGAAATGCCTATCGACACCTATATCTGAAATGCCTATCGACACCTATTTTTGAAATGCCTATCGGAAACTACATCTGAAATGCCTATCAGCACCTATATTTGAAATGCCTATCGGCAACCATATCTGGAATGCCTATCGGCACCTATATTTGAAATGCCTATCGGCTTCTATATCTGAAATGCCTATCGGCACCTATTTTTAAAATGCCAATCGGCAACTATATCTGAAATGCCTATCGGCACCTATATCTGAAATGCCTATCGACACCTATATCTGAAATGCCTATCGACACCTATATCTGAAATGCCTATCGACACCTATATCTGAAATGCCTATCGACACCTATATCTGAAATGCCTATCGACACCTATATCTGAAATGCCTATCGACACCTATATCTGAAATGCCTATCGACACCTATATCTGAAATGCCTATCGACACCTATATCTGAAATGCCTATCGAAACCTATATCTGAAATGCCTATCGACACTTATATCTGAAATGCCTATCGACACGTATATCTGAAATGCCTATCGACACCTATTTTTGAAATGCCTATCGGAAACTACATCTGAAATGCCTATCAGCACCTATATTTGAAATGCCTATCGGCAACCATATCTGGAATGCCTATCGGCACCTATATTTGAAATGCCTATCGGCTTCTATATCTGAAATGCCTATCGGCACCTATTTTTAAAATGCCAATCGGCAACTATATCTGAAATTCCTATCGGCACCTATATCTGAAATGCCTATCGACAACTATATCTGAAATGCCTATCGACACATATATCTGAAATGCCTATCGACACCTATATCGGAAATGCCTATCGACACCTATATCTGAAATGCCTATCGACACCTATATCTGAAATGCCTATCGACACCTATATCTGAAATGCCTATCGACACCTATATCTGAAATGCCTATCGACACCTATATCTGAAATGCCTATCGACACCTGTTTTTGAAATGCCTATCGGAAACTACATCTGAAATGCCTATCAGCACCTATATTTAAAATGCCTATCGGCAACCATATCTGGAATGCCTATCGGCACCTATATTTGAAATGCCTATCGGCTTCTATATCTGAAATGCCTATCGGCACCTATTTTTAAAATGCCAATCGGCAACTATATCTGAAATGCCTATCGGCACCTATATCTGAAATGCCTATCGACACCTATATCTGAAATGCCTATCGACACCTATATCTGAAATGCCTATCGACACCTATATCTGAAATGCCTATCGACACCTATATCTGAAATGCCTATCGACACCTATATCTGAAATGCCTATCGACACCTATATCTGAAATGCCTATCGACACCTATTTTTGAAATGCCTATCGGAAACTACATCTGAAATGCCTATCAGCACCTATATTTGAAATGCCTATCGGCAACCATATCTGGAAAGCCTATCGGCACCTATATTTGAAATGCCTATCGGCTTCTATATCTGAAATGCCTATCGGCACCTATTTTTAAAATGCCATTCGGCAACTATATCTGAAATGCCTATCGGCACCTATATCTGAAATGCCTATCGACACCTATATCTGAAATGCCTATCGACACCTATATCTGAAATGCCTATCGACACCTATATCTGAAATGCCTATCGACACCTATATCTGAAATGCCTATCGACACCTATTTTTGAAATGCCTATCGGCAACTATATCTGGAATGCCTATCGGCACCTATATTTGAAATGCCTATCGGCTTCTATATCTGAAATGCCTATCGGCACCTATTTTTAAAATACCAATCGGCAACTATATCTGAAATGCCTATCGGCACATATATCCGAAATGCCTATCGACACCTATATCTGAAATGCCTATCGACACCTATATCTGAAATGCCTATCGACACATATATCTGAAATGCCTATCGACACCTATATCTGAAATGCCTATCGACACCTATATCTGAAATGCCTATCGACACCTATATCTGAAATGCCTATCGACACCTATATCTGAAATGCCTATCGACACCTATATCTAAAATGTCTATCGACACCTATTTTTGAAATGCCTATCGGAAACTACATCTGAAATGCCTATCAGCACCTATATTTGAAATGCCTATCGGCAACCATATCTGGAATGCCTATCGGCACCTATATTTGAAATGCCTATCGACTTCTATATCTGAAATGCCTATCGGCACCTATTTTTAAAATGCCAATCGGCAACTATATCTGAAATGCCTATCGGCACCTATATCTGAAATGCCTATCGACACCTATATCTGAAATGCCTATCGACACCTATATCTGAAATGCCTATCGACACCTATATCTGAAATGCCTATCGACACCTATATCTGAAATGCCTATCGACACCTATATCTGAAATGCCTATCGACACCTATATCTGAAATGCCTATCGACACCTATATCTGAAATGCCTATCGACACCTATTTTTGAAATGCCTATCGGAAACTACATCTGAAATGCCTATCAGCACCTATATTTTAAATGCCTATCGGCAACCATATCTGGAATGCCTATCGGCACCTATATTTGAAATGCCTATCGGCTTCTATATCTGAAATGCCTATCGGCACCTATTTTTAAAATGTCAATCGGCAACTATATCTGAAATGCCTATCGGCACCTATATCTGAAATGCCTATCGACACCTATATCTGAAATGCCTATCGACACCTATATCTGAAATGCCTATCGACACCTATATCTGAAATGCCTATCGACACCTATATCTGAAATGCCTATCGACACCTATATCTGAAATGCCTATCGACACCTATATCTGAAATGCCTATCGACACCTATATCTGAAATGCCTATCGACACCTATTTTTGAAATGCCTATCGGAAACTACATCTGAAATGCCTATCAGCACCTATATTTGAAATGCCTATCGGCAACCATATCTGGAATGCCTATCGGCACCTATATTTGAAATGCCTATCGGCTTCTATATCTGAAATGCCTATCGGCACCTATTTTTAAAATGCCAATCGGCAACTATATCTGAAATGCCTATCGACACCTATATCTGAAATGCCTATCGACACCTATATCTGAAATGCCTATCGACACCTATATCTGAAATGCCTTTCGACACCTATATCTGAAATGCCTATCGACACCTATATCTGAAATGCCTATCGACACCTATATCTGAAATGCCTATCGACACCTATATCTGAAATGCCTATCGACACCTATATCTGAAATGCCTATCGACACCTATATCTGAAATGCCTATCGACACCTATATCTGAAATGCCTATCGACACCTATTTTTGAAATGCCTATCGGAAACTACATCTGAAATGCCTATCAGCACCTATATTTGAAATGCCTATCGGCAACCATATCTGGAATGCCTATCGGCACCTATATTTGAACTGCCTATCGGCTTCTATATCTGAAATGCCTATCGGCACCTATATCTGAAATGCCTATCGACACCTATATCTGAAATGCCTATCGACACCTATATCTGAAATGCCTATCGACACCTATTTTTGAAATGCCTATCGGAAACTACATCTGAAATGCCTATCAGCACCTATATTTGAAATGCCTATCGGCAACCATATCTGGAATGCCTATCGACACCTATATCTGAAATGCCTATCGACACCTATTTTTGAAATGCCTATCGGAAACTACATCTGAAATGCCTATCAGCACCTATATTTGAAATGCCTATCGGCAACCATATCTGGAATGCCTATCGGCACCTATATTTGAAATGCCTATCGGCTTCTATATCTGAAATGCCTATCGGCACCTATATCTGAAATGCCTATCGGCACCTATATCTGAAATGCCTATCGACACCTATATCTGAAATGCCTATCGACACCTATATCTGAAATGCCTATCGACACCTATATCTGAAATGCCTATCGACACCTATATCTGAAATGCCTATCGACACCTATATCTGAAATGCCTATCGACACCTATATCTGAAATGCCTATCGACACCTATATCTGAAATGCCTATCGACACCTATATCTGAAATGCCTATCGACACCTATATCTGAAATGCCTATCGCACCTATATCTGAAATGCCTATCGACACCTATTTTTGAAATGCCTATCGGAAACTACATCTGAAATGCCTATCAGCACCTATATTTGAAATGCCTATCGGCAACCATATCTGGAATGCCTATCGGCACCTATATTTGAAATGCCTATCGGCTTCTATATCTGAAATGCCTATCGGCACCTATTTTTAAAATGCCAATCGGCAACTATATCTGAAATGCCTATCGGCACCTATATCTGAAATGCCTATCGACACCTATATCTGAAATGCCTATCGACACCTATATCTGAAATGCCTATCGACACCTATATCTGAAATGCCTATCGACACCTATATCTGAAATGCCTATCGACACCTATTTTTGAAATGCCTATCGGAAACTACATCTGAAATGCCTATCAGCACCTATATTTGAAATGCCTATCGGCAACCATATCTGGAATGCCTATCGGCACCTATATTTGAAATGCCTATCGGCTTCTATATCTGAAATGCCTATCGGCACCTATTTTTAAAATGCCAATCGGCAACTATATCTGAAATGCCTATCGGCACCTATATCTGAAATGCCTATCGACACCCATATCTGAAATGCCTATCGACACCTATATCTGAAATGCCTATCGACACCTATATCTGAAATGCCTATCGACACCTATTTCTGAAATGCCTATCGACACCTATATCTGAAATGCCTATCGACACCTATATCTGAAATGCCTATCGACACCTATTTTTGAAATGCCTATCGGAAACTACATCTGAAATGCCTATCAGCACCTATATTTGAAATGCCTATCGGCAACCATATCTGGAATGCCTATCGGCACCTATATTTGAAATGCCTATCGGCTTCTATATCTGAAATGCCTATCGGCACCTATTTTTAAAATGCCAATCGGCAACTATATCTGAAATGCCTATCGGCACCTATATCTGAAATGCCTATCGACACCTATATCTGAAATGCCTATCGACACCTATATCTGAAATGCCTATCGACACCTATATCTGAAATGCCTATCGACACCTATATCTGAAATGCCTATCGACACCTATATATGAAATGCCTATCGACACCTATATCTGAAATGCCTATCGACACCTATATCTGAAATGCCTATCGACACCTATATCTGAAATGCCTATCGACACCTATTTTTGAAATGCCTATCGGAAACTACATCTGAAATGCCTATCAGCACCTATATTTGAAATGCCTATCGGCAACCATATCTGGAATGCCTATCGGCACCTTTATTTGAAATGCCTATCGGCTTCTATATCTGAAATGCCTTTCAGCACCTATTTTTAAAATGCCAATCGGCAACTACTTCTGAAATGCCGAACGGCACCTATATCTGAAATGACTATCGACACCTATATCTGAAATGCCTATCGACACCTATATCTGAAATGCCTATCGATACCTATATCTGAAATGCCTAGCGACACCTATATCTGAAATGCCTATCGACACCTATATCTGAAATGCCTATCGACACCTATATCTGAAATGCCCATCGACACCTATATCTGAAATGCCTATCGACACCTATATCTGAAATGCCTATCGACACCTATATCTGAAATGCCTATCGACACCTATATCTGAAATGCCTATCGACACCTATATCGGAAATGCCTATCGACACCTATATCTGAAATGCTAATCGACACCTATTTTTGAAATGCCTATCGGAAACTACATCTGAAATGCCTATCAGCACCTATATTTGAAATGCCTATCGGCAACCATATCTGGAATGCCTATCGGCACCTATATTTGAAATGCCTATCGGCTTCTATATCTGAAATGCCTATCGGCACCTATTTTTAAAATGCTAATCGGCAACTATATCTGAAATGCCTATCGGCACCTATATCTGAAATGCCTATCGACACCTATATCTGAAATGCCTATCGACACCTATATCTGAAATGCCTATCGACACCTATATCTAAAATGCCTATCGACACCTATATCTGAAATGCCTATCGACACCTATATCTGAAATGCCTATCGACACCTATATCTGAAATGCCTATCGACACCTATTTTTGAAATGCCTTTCGGAAACTACATCTGAAATGCCTATCAGCACCTATATTTGAAATGCCTATCGGCAACCATATCTGGAATGCCTATCGGCACCTATATTTGAAATGCCTATCGGCTTCTATATCTAAAATGCCTATCGGCACCTATTTTTAAAATGCCAATCGGCAACTATATCTGAAATGCCTATCGGCACCTATATCTGAAATGCCTATCGACACCTATATCTGAAATGCCTATCGACACCTATATCTGAAATTCCTATCGACACCTATATCTGAAATGCCTATCGACACCTATATCTGAAATGCCTATCGACACCTATATCTGAAATGCCTATCGACACCTATATCTGAAATGCCTATCGACACCTATATCTGAAATGCCTATCGACAACTATTTTTGAAATGCCTATCGGAAACTACATCTGAAATGCCTATCAGCACCTATATTTGAAATGCCTATCGGAAACCATTTCTGGAATGCCTATCGGCACCTATATTTGAAATGCCTATCGGCTTCTATATCTGAAATGCCTATCGGCACCTATTTTTAAAATGCCAATCGGCAACTATATCTGAAATGCCTATCGGCACCTATATCTGAAATTCCTATCGACACCTATATCTGAAATGCCTATCGACACCTATATCTGAAATGCCTATCGACACCTATATCTGAAATGCCTATCGACACCTATATCTGAAATGCTTATCGACACCTATATCTGAAACGCCTATCGACACCTATATCTGAAATGCCTATCGACACCTATATCTGAAATGCCTATCGACACTTATATCTGAAATGCCTATCGACACCTATATCTGAAATGCCTATCGACACCTATTTTTAAAATGCCAATCAGCAACTATATCTGAAATGCCTATCGGCACCTATATCTGAAATGCCTATCGACACCTATATCTGAAATGCCTATCGACACCTATATCTGAAATGCCTATCGACACCTATATCTGAAATGCCTATCGACACCTATATCTGAAATGCCTATCGACACCTATTTTTGAAATGCCTATCGGAAACTACATCTGAAATGCCTATCAGCACCTATATTTTAAATGCCTATCGGCAACCATATCTGGAATGCCTATCGGCACCTATATTTGAAATGCCTATCGGCTTCTATATCTGAAATGCCTATCGGCACCTATTTTTAAAATGTCAATCGGCAACTATATCTGAAATGCCTATCGGCACCTATATTTGAAATGCCTATCGACACCTATATCTGAAATGCCTATCGACACCTATATCTGAAATGCCTATCGACACCTATATCTGAAATGCCTATCGACACCTATATCTGAAATGCCTATCGACACCTATATCTGAAATGCCTATCGACACCTATATCTGAAATGCCTATCGACACCTATATCTGAAATGCCTATCGACACCTATTTTTGAAATGCCTATCGGAAACTACATCTGAAATGCCTATCAGCACCTATATTTGAAATGATTATCGGCAACCATATCTGGAATGCCTATCGGCACCTATATTTGAAATGCCTATCGGCTTCTATATCTGAAATGCCTATCGGCACCTATTTTTAAAATGCCAATCGGCAACTATATCTGAAATGCCTATCGACACCTATATCTGAAATGCCTATCGACACCTATATCTGAAATGCCTATCGACACCTATATCTGAAATGCCTTTCGACACCTATATCTGAAATGCCTATCGACACCTATATCTGAAATGCCTATCGACACCTATATCTGAAATGCCTATCGACACCTATATCTGAAATGCCTATCGACACCTATATCTGAAATGCCTATCGACACCTATATCTGAAATGCCTATCGACACCTATATCTGAAATGCCTATCGACACCTATTTTTGAAATGCCTATCGGAAACTACATCTGAAATGCCTATCAGCACCTATATTTGAAATGCCTATCGGCAACCATATCTGGAATGCCTATCGGCACCTATATTTGAAATGCCTATCGGCTTCTATATCTGAAATGCCTATCGGCACCTATATCTGAAATGCCTATCGACACCTATATCTGAAATGCCTATCGACACCTATATCTGAAATGCCTATCGACACCTATTTTTGAAATGCCTATCGGAAACTACATCTGAAATGCCTATCAGCACCTATATTTGAAATGCCTATCGGCAACCATATCTGGAATGCCTATCGACACCTATATCTGAAATGCCTATCGACACCTATTTTTGAAATGCCTATCGGAAACTACATCTGAAATGCCTATCAGCACCTATATTTGAAATGCCTATCGGCAACCATATCTGGAATGCCTATCGGCACCTATATTTGAAATGCCTATCGGCTTCTATATCTGAAATGCCTATCGGCACCTATATCTGAAATGCCTATCGGCACCTATATCTGAAATGCCTATCGACACCTATATCTGAAATGCCTATCGACACCTATATCTGAAATGCCTATCGACACCTATATCTGAAATGCCTATCGACACCTATATCTGAAATGCCTATCGACACCTATATCTGAAATGCCTATCGACACCTATATCTGAAATGCCTATCGACACCTATATCTGAAATGCCTATCGACACCTATATCTGAAATGCCTATCGACACCTATATCTGAAATGCCTATCGACACCTATATCTGAAATGCCTATCGACACCTATTTTTGAAATGCCTATCGGAAACTACATCTGAAATGCCTATCAGCACCTATATTTGAAATGCCTATCGGCAACCATATCTGGAATGCCTATCGGCACCTATATTTGAAATGCCTATCGGCTTCTATATCTGAAATGCCTATCGGCACCTATTTTTAAAATGCCAATCGGCAACTATATCTGAGTTGCCTATCGGCACCTATATCTGAAATGCCTATCGACACCTATATCTGAAATGCCTATCGACACCTATATCTGAAATGCCTATCGACACCTATATCTGAAATGCCTATCGACACCTATATCTGAAATGCCTATCGACACCTATTTTTGAAATGCCTATCGGAAACTACATCTGAAATGCCTATCAGCACCTATATTTGAAATGCCTATCGGCAACCATATCTGGAATGCCTATCGGCACCTATATTTGAAATGCCTATCGGCTTCTATATCTGAAATGCCTATCGGCACCTATTTTTAAAATGCCAATCGGCAACTATATCTGAAATGCCTATCGGCACCTATATCTGAAATGCCTATCGACACCCATATCTGAAATGCCTATCGACACCCATATCTGAAATGCCTATCGACACCTATATCTGAAATGCCTATCGACACCTATATCTGAAATGCCTATCGACACCTATTTCTGAAATGCCTATCGACACCTATATCTGAAATGCCTATCGACACCTATATCTGAAATGCCTATCGACACCTATTTTTGAAATGAGTAGTAGTAGTTAAGGCGATTTAGGCAGACATACCCCCACCCGGCAGACATACCCCCACCAGGCAGACACATCCCGCCAGACAGCTCACTAGACCTGTTCAGACTCATTCATACACTTCTTGATATACTGTGCTTAGCTACGTTCCACACCCCTCTACAACCCTTTCTAAGACGTTACAAGTTACGCTTTTCATCCCTCCAGATGCTCGTTTCCTCCTTGTTTCCATACTTACTTCTTTCCCTTCTAGCCTTATAATCTTCTACACACCATATCCCGTCTAAGTCACCGAGGTTGATCGTTGCCCGATTCACCCGCTACGCAACCCGTGTCCTGTTACACAAGTCCCATTATTATGTTATGATGAAGCTATTTTGCATCAGCTTGGTAATTATTTTTAATTCCCGGTAATCCATTATCAATTCCAGACATTGTAAACATTACCCCGCTGTCCTGCTTAAAAGTCATTGAATAAAGCCAGTAAACCAGATCGCTTCCGAGCTGTGGATTCGAACCTGGAAACGTTCGTGCGCTGACGAGGACGGCGCTTTTGACCGTTCGAGCATAATATTAAACTGCCATTAAAATGTGTTGAATATTACACAGATTTTGCAAAGACGATTTTATCCCAGGTAGGTATGCAAGGTACAATACGCTAGAAATGTCCACCACCAAAAGTTGATGTTTTAAATCGCCTGTGAGCTAGGCAACTTGCACACCTTTTTTTCCATGACAGAGCCAGTGTGTTTTCGAACCCGAGTTCCATAGCTTGGCGTGCCGCGAGTAAACCAAGTGAGCTATTGGGTCGACTTGCCACAGCGCCATTAAAGTGTGTATATAAACACGTCGCGTTACACAGATCTATGTGACAAAAAAATGTAGCATTGCAATACGTAGATATTATACAGACTGTTTAATTATCAAAGCATGTATTTAACATTTTTTATTAACATCAAATTTTCTTATTTATTTTATTTTAAAACATCATATTATTATAAAAATCTTCCTAGTAGCTTTTTATAGGTTTCAGACAGGAATAAATATTAGCGAACAGATAGACGGACATTCCATTTGTTTTTTTTATCAAGAAGATAGACAGACAGACAGATAGACAGAACCATTTTTATGCTTTTTAGTACGTAAGTTTATTCATGATATTGAGTAATTACTTTGATTACG
The DNA here is from genome assembly GCA_034508555.1 of Venustoraphidia nigricollis. Lineage (NCBI taxonomy): Eukaryota > Metazoa > Arthropoda > Insecta > Raphidioptera > Raphidiidae > Venustoraphidia > Venustoraphidia nigricollis. The sequence goes on along the minus strand of JAVRKA010000129.1, from coordinate 683,036 downwards.
TTATTATATATTATTATATAAATCATTATTATTAGAAATCACACTGAAATAAAAATTGTTATTTATACTTTAAAAACGAGTGTTCACAACAATCTGCAGAGATACTTTTAACATTAAGGTTCCTATCGAGAGAGAGAGAGAGAGAGACAGAGAGAGAGTTCTCGTGTCTCTATTTTCAAAAAAAACAGCTCATAAGAAATCATATTATCCAAGCGTTGTTTGGTTGTAGAAGTTTGTAAAAAAGGGGGGAAGAGAGACTTTAAAGGTTTATATAAGGCCCTAGTTTATGTAACTTGAATATTAAAAAGCTATAAATAGAACGTCAATCTGAAAAAAAAAAGAGGCAGTAAGCATTGAGCTTCCGAGCAGTCAACAACGAAGAAGAAGAATTAAATAATTAACATGGCAGATAATACGAAATTTGAGATCATCCAAGAAAGTGTAAACAAAGTTAAACGTTTTGGAATAAATGGTAGACGTTTGGTTTTTAAGATCAAAGAAGAACCTAAAGGGAATACAGGCGATTCCGTTTTATGGATCAAAAGTGCAATCAACGAGGTCATAGAATATATTACAAGTGAACTGACACCTGAAGACTACGTGGGAATTAGCTTTAACAGCTTGGATCACTCAACGGGTAAAGAAGGATATTTACCCTTTCGAAAAGCTAAAAATTTAACACTTGGAGACGTATGGAGTATTCTAAGCGGAATACATCAATCTTGTGGCCAAGCATTAAGCTCAGATAAATTTCAAATGAGTGTTACATACGTGAGAAAACCATAAAGTAATGAACATGTATTATTTAAAGGTTTCCCAAAAATGTTAGGCATGATAAAGAAAAATAAAGAATTTTAAAGACATTTATACCGTGTTTTGTTAATCAGCCTGTAAACGTATTATTATTCAACGACCTTCTGTGCAAATTAGTGATGCATGTGATGCGTGTGTAGGTTGTCATAATACCATATACTTTTACTTATAGACTGTTTATATGAAAGTAAATTCTTAGCCACGCAGGTCAATAAAATGAATTGAGAACATCATACACTAATAAGCGGAAAAGTGTCACCGTTGTCTCGCCAAACATTTTGGATAAATCGATATTTAAATGTATTACAATTAATATAAACACGTATGCATGAATGTGTGTAGACATCGTTGTTTTTTTTTGCAGTGGGAGTAATGAACAAGATTGTATGCAAACATAGCTGGTTTTAAATGATGCACAAAAAAGTTATAACATAAGACGTGTGCTAATATTTATGTACAATACTTATTAAGCTATATTATGACCATAATATAATATTTGAAGTGTACGTATTGCAGGTGATAATGAAGTCGGACTTTCATATCGAAATAATGAAACCTGAAGTCTTTGTATGATATTCACCTACATAACCTACGTTACATGAACGTATTGCGATCACTTGAGGCAGACAATTTGTCATATTATGTTAGATAGACGTGTTAGTATTTATTGTTATTCAAAAAAAGAGCAATATCAACTTTAACTGTAGAGTCGTTTCAAAAAATGCAAATAGGATATTTTTTATGACAATGTACGTATTAATGTTAAATTCTAGCACTATTTATAGGTTGTCCACTAATCTTAAGAAAATAGATTTGTTCCAATCTCTCTCTAAAAAAAAAAGAAGGCATTATTATCGTCACACTCATGCGTAGTAGATAAAAAGCGTTCCAGCAGAGGTATCAGGGGGGTGGTCAAATGGTCCTTTAATAGCTCTATACGAATATGTCATCGTTTGTGCACAATTTGTAAAGCGATTATTGCAAACTAATCATTTAAAAATGTTTGCCTCTGTTTAATACTGACTAGTGACAATTCTTTATTTATTTCACAGTTGTTTTGGCGAAAAATGAATGACGAAAGCAATGGCTATATATTTTCTATAACATTAAAAACGTTATTACTTCTTTTATTTAATTAGGAAAACTTTTGTATATTTTAATTGAATCATAATCAAAAATGTTGGACGATTGCGTTACTTTTTAGTAGATTTACAAAACCCTAAGATCGGAAAATATTAATTAGTATGACAAAGTTAAGAGTTATGCCAAGTTTCAACCTTCATTGACATTTTGTATGACTAAGATACAAAAATACATATTTACGTCTACATTATTTTTAAGATTACAAAATACTGAAAATAAGCAAGGTAATCTTAATCAATAAAAAAAGACATTTGTAAATATTTATTGCTTTTTATTAATAGCGACACATACAGAAATATAATAATACAAACACTGTTATAAATGATAATAATTAAAAACATCAGTACTTATTAAACAAGATTAATAACATTATTTACAATACAAATGCTTAGTGACAACAGAACTTAATACTATGTTGCTTTACCTATATCTAAAAATATATCATTTATTATTAGACAAAATAACGCAAATATCTTACTTTAAGTATTATTTGAAAATATATTCTACAACAGTTAAAAATATCTTCTCTCTTTCTCTCTAGAAGTAAAATTATATTTTAATCTTATATTATCAAACCAAACGCAATAATTTCTTTTAATTATTTTTATTATGATAGTTTTTGTGCTTTTTTATAGCCAAATGGCAAAGAATAATCATCATAAAATTTTCTTTTTATCGAATTTGGCTCGAAAGTCTTTGTCGTTTCACATGTGATTATATTTAAATCGTGTGTACGTCTAAACGATTTATCAGACACGATAACTTTATTGTTGTCAGTATTTATTTTTAGAGTAAAATTTTTCATGACATTAAAATTTATTTTTTCTAAATTTGTATAATTTAACGTTATTCCTTTCACTTTTATTACGGAAAAATAAATTTTTTTTTCAGGTGAATAACCAACGTAAGCATAAGATTTAGGACCACCTGAACAAAATTCCACTATATAACTGTCAGGTCCAAAATCTTTACAAAGTTCATCTGTCATGTCTCCTAAGAATTCACCTGTTTTTATAGGATTTTCAACATGTGAAACAAATATTGTAGAATCGGTATCTAAATATAAACATTTTTCTTGTAATTTTTCCAGGTATTTATACAACTCAAGTCTGGCTTGAGCCGTAACATAACTGGCTATGACAGGGTTAACAGTTCTTAGTTTACATAGTGAATCGTCAACGTATTGATAATTTACAGCTATTACTTCATCATTAATTGTCTTTATAAAATTTATTTCTATCGCGGGGTTTACAGATAACGAATACCAATCAGCCGGGTTTCTAATTATCGTAGTATTTGCTAACCTTTCAACTTGACCAAATTTTCCCCAGAAACTATTAAGCATTAACTTAGCTAAAGCTCTAAGTCCCGGATTTTTTTTAATATTAGAGTAATCTAATTGGACGCCTTCTGAAGACAAATATTTGTCAATGTATGACCTTTTCTGCTCTTCAGTGAGACATCCAGATGGCCAATCATCGCTCTCTTGCTTGAGTTTGACAAATTTATTTACAAAATCAGAAAACAAACCGCCAAATTTTGTTTCTTCATTATATTTGGTAGATTTATAACTCCATATCTCGTAGACATTAAATATTTTATAACCCAAATCTACGGCTTTTGCAATCTCTTCAAAAACCCACGTGCCTGTTAGCATTCGCTCTTCAACTGTGTGTGTACAGTCGGTTTGTTGCATATTTTCACCACAGGTTTTGCATAGTAAAAACATTAATTTACTATGCATTTTCACTGGAAGAACTGGAAAATACAATGATTCAGGAGGTAACACGTCACATTTAATCAAACCACACAGATTTGTCAACCCTTTTTCGTGTATACGTTGCATACACTCTTCACTTCCTATATAAATTTCTGGGTGACCGATAGGAAAACGACCATATTTACATATATAAGGGTATAGGGAACAAATGTCGTAATAATATATTTTTTCATTGTTTTTAACTTTATAGTACTCGACAATATTGCTAGTTCTTCCACCGTAGAACGCATCGCGAGAAAGTATAGGCGTGAATTTCATAATGGGATGAATCGCTGTCCATTGCATATCTGGTTTATTTTCTAACATTCTTTTAAATTCACATTCCCATACTTCAACAACTTCGTAACCTTTAGCTGCTATTCTCTCCGTGTTGTTTTTCGTTTTTTCATATAAACTATTAAAAGTTGTGTACGGATGTCTGAATAAGGAGAATTCTCTTGAAGTATTAAAACAAGAAGGACAACCGTGCCAAAAACATCCATGAAACTGAAATACTTGCTTTGTTGCGTTACAGTATCCATCGACTCGTAATCTAGAACCTGGTATGACAACTTCTCTAGAGTTTCCAGCATGCTGAATAGAAATATTTCGCGTTTTTTCCTCCCAGATCAACCATTGCAAGGCTATAGCCGAGTGCTTATCAGCTAATCTATATCCTTGAGCAGGTATTAGACCAATTGTTTCAGGTTTTAAAAATAATCGACGAAACATTAAATTACAGGCGCTGGCTATAGTTGTCGCTTCAATAAAAGGGCAAACGTTGCATTCTTTAAGAAAAAGTCTTCTAAAATTTAGACAGGCCTGTTCTAATATTTTTACATCCATTTGACAGTATTCTATCAGCTCCTTTTTAAAATCAAAAACGTAGTTTTGATCACACTTTTGACGATACCAATTTCTAAAACACTCTCTGTTATCATCGTTTTCTCTAATCTGCTGTGTTAATTCTGCGTCCTTATATTTCTGAGTTGTCGATTTTGGTTTCAGTCTATCTACCTCAAAGAACTTAATGTCAGGCATAGGTCCAATGTAATTTTCATTAACTTTTTTATTAAACATGTACGGAAAGTATCCTTTTTTCAAATCTATATTTAGCCCGAAAGTTTTAGGCAACGCCGATAAAGACATTGGAAAGTAGTTGAAGGAATCTATGAATTTTACATTATCTACTTTCATCATCATAATTTTTGTGCCTTTTGTTAATAATTCAGGTTTTATAGATGTTTTTTCTACTATGTATTTTAGGGGGAATATTCCATCGAAAACTTGCAAATTATGTGCTAAAATCACCACTTCTTTATATATTTCTCTTATACCCAGAACGTATTCCATGAAGAAATTTACACAACTTTCACCATACATATATTTTTCTACACTACCGCACAGTTGACAAACATCACCCCGTTCGCTATCAATACACTTAAAACATCTTATTTTGAAAACTATTAGATTTGGTTCATGCACCATAGTATTCTGATCGTACAAAGATAAAGGTCGTTCCTGTCGTGTTTCAACGTCAAAAAATATGAACGCGTATCCTGTTTCTGGTGGTATTTTATTATCAGCTTGTATGTAACAGAGATGCGTGGTTTCGTCTTTTTTTATGTAGCTTGATTTACACATTGTGCAATAGTTTTCATTACAGATGTGTGTTTTTTGCAGACTTTTATTTATAATTCTGAAACATTCACTGCATTTTTGTTTTTTATCGCATATTTGTGTTTCTTTGTGAATGTGAAAGCAGGACAGCCCTTTAAAAGATCTGTTACATTCGTAACATTTCAAGAAAGTGTCGCCTTGTTTCTTCACACATGATCCTTCACACCTTTTACACATATTTTTGCATAAGTGTTTATCTTTTTCGCTGTAAGGTGTATGACAATCTTCACAGAAGTATGAGGACACAAATGCTGCTGTAAGAGAGTTGATAACGTTATAGTGCCCCTCGTGATATAAAAGATTGATTCTACAGTTTGCTTCTTCGTTCAGACCTTCATAAAAAAGTTGACGACCTTTCGTAGCGTACTTGTAAACTACTATTTTGAAATCTTTTAAATGTGCTTGAAATTGTTGCAGGGTTGTAATTCCCGAGCCTTCTTCAGGTATAGAAATTTTGGCCTCATTCAGAAGCTCAAGGGCTCTGGTTTTTTGAAGACTGTCCGTTTTTCTGAGTTTTACGTACTCGGGATTATTGGTTTTTTGAGCTATTGCTACCACCAGAGCTCTCGGAAGACATAAGCTATCTGTGTTTTTAATAACAACAATACCTTTCCGTTTAAGACATTCTTCATCAAAGGAATTAAATTTCGTACTCGTTTTCCTTTTGCCTCTACCTCCTGGTATTTTGAATGAGGTTACGGTCATTTCAAACGTATCGGTGTTTTGAGAGCCGACATTGGATTGAAAAATGGCACCTATTATATTCCAAACATCACCAAAGGTGACATGACGTGCTTGACGAAACGATAGAAAACCTGGTCCTTTAGCGTCCTTGTCAGCTATGTTGAAAGTGATACCCATGTATGATTCCGGATCCACGTCTTCTAGTAAATCAGTTATAACTTCATTTATTCCCTCTTTAATCCATTCGGCTCCGTTAGCTTCCATGGGTATATCTTTCAACTTAAAGCTTAACTTTTTCCCCGATATATCAAATTTTCTCACTAAACTATGTTCTTCATTAACTTTTTCGTATTTTTTTTCTTTCGTTTTATTATTGTCAACGTGTTCTGGAGTGTTGATTTCTTTTTTCTCATCTTTGCAGACAGTTTCGTTTTTATTAATCTGCTCCATTGTCGCAGTTTATAGTCACACAGTAATAAGGACAGATCTGGTTGTTGTTGTTGACAGCTGCAAGACAATTAAACAAATTCAGTTTTGGCATTTCCTTTTATACAATAAAATGTATGCTTGAAAAATGTGTAGTTATATAAGTAAAGCCTTGCAGGAAAATGTGGAACATATGCACTGATATCAAACATTTGCATCATAAATTATTATCGCACACAGTCTTTCAAAATGCCACATCTTACATTATGCCGAAAATGAGTTGTGCTCAGTACATTAACAATAGCAAACAAGAGTAATGTATTTCGGAATATTATGTATAAACAAAAAAAATATATCTATTGTAATAATAATAACAACAGACATATTTCAAAGATAAATTTTTATCTCGCAACAGGAATAAATCGCATTTGAATAATTAACAAAATAATAAACTCTCATTCAAAAGAACCAGCACTGTTGCGTTCGTCTGAAGTTAAGGTAGTTCACACGCGACAGTCGTAGACAAATGTATAAGTAGCAACAGTTAGAGATTCGCCGTGCTAAAGACTTGTATTTTTTTTGTAAGAGACTGTACTCGACATATTTAATATAAGCTTTAATATACAGATACAATCCTATACAGTTACAATAGGCATGATGGCAGATTTTTAAAAATCCCGTTCTATAATGTAGGTTCACGTCTACTATTTCCGAAAAAGCATTATTTCAATAATAAATTAAAATTTTAACGCAAATTATTGCATTTTTTATCTTTCTATTTTGAAGTAATAGCGAAAAACGCTTGTGACGTCACGCCTCTGTGACAGCTGACATTAGATGTTGTATTTATGGGTGTAGAGCTGTGGTGCAGAGGTATTTCGCAGAAAGATATGTAAATTTACTTAATGATATGATTTATATTAAGTATTTTCTTAAAAGTAGGTAGGTACTTAGTAGTAAAAATAGTATGACTTTCTTTAGTTGCAAGCTAACTAACCTCAAAAATAACTTATGACATAAGTGTTATAAAATATCACAAAACCACGAATAAACAACACATCAACTAATTAAATGATGCTGAAGTGAATGTTCGCAACAAAAATTTAAGCGATACGGTGATTATTTACTTCAAGTGTTTATGTTTTCTTTGATTTACAAAGGCGTGATGTCGTTCGGTGTTTCAATTAACATGGCCGATTGCAGTATTTTATACTTTTATTTTATTAAAAATCTTATTAATCTCAATGTTTATATTAACACTGGATCATTTTTAAAAATCTTTTCAACATATTTTTGTCTCAAAACCATTTCTTCTTCGATTCTTTTATACTGTCATCATGCAAGTACAATAACAATATTTTTTATTTTAAAACTCTATATTTTTTTTTAACAAATCGGTAAAATTTCAGTTTTTTCAAAAAAATTTATAATTTTTGAATTTACAATATAATTTTTGAATTTACAATGTATTCGTTTTTTTTAAGAAATATACTAAGAACCGTTTTCGAGATATTTTGGAATTTAGATACTCGTTTTCTTTATACGTGGTATATCTCCAGTATGTTAATTATGCACATTTTGATTGCTATTATCTCTTTTTTACAGTCGGTGAAAAAATTATTTTTTGAAATTAAATATAAAGCACTTTTATTCACCTCGTACTTCAATTTTATTAAATTCCTAAGAAAAGCCTTTTTACAAGTGAACAACCTTAATTTAATTGTTTTGTAAGGTATTTGTCCTATTTAACTTAACCTTTATTAGTACTGTCACTATAAAGTTGATAATAGAAGTGTATAGGAGAGAGCATTTTCAAATGAAATCATATTCTTTCAACGTATTAAGGATTTACGCTCCCCTTGGCACTCGAAAAAGGTATAAAAATAAACTTTTTTTTTGACGCTGCAGCTATTAAGTAATAAAATGATCTTTCTTTACACATATAGGGAAATAGTAGTTTTATGAAGAATTTGCAATATTAACAATTAAAATGGTGGAATTATGAGCCGATAAGTAGGACACTCTTTTGAAAATTTTTCCTGATGGTATACTTGATTTCTCTGTTGGGCCATTTTTTTGAAACATAATTTTTCCCTATTTAGAAGGACAATAGCTAAAATGTCACGTAAGAGAAAGAGTTTTTTATACAGAAAATAACAGCTGTCTGGAAAAAAAACTCGAATTTGTACTGAAATTTTGACATTAAAATTTATAACATAGCACCTCAATAAAAAAACCCTGTCACCTTCTAGATAATATTATAAAAAAATAAGTGCTGTAATTTTTAACTAAATCGGCAGTTGAGTAGAGATCTTGAGATATATCGTGTACACCGATTTGAAAAGAGTAGTTTCGAGAAAAAATGCTAAAGAAAAACTAACTGGTAGAATTTTCTGTGAGTCTAATATAAACTAGTTCCTACTTTGAGTACACTAATCTATAGTGTAATACAGAAATATAATATATAAAGGGTTCGGCATTTATGACTACGAATATACCTGAGTAATATTTTTAGCTTCCGAAACTCCCCAAAGGAATCATGTAATTTAGGATCTCGTAACGGTCCGATAGCTATTTAGAGTCGACTCGAACGCTAACTTCGGTGACAATTTGTATTCTGGAATAGTTAAACGCTTAAAATGTTCTCAAAAGTATAACAATTCATCTAACCAAAAATCGATTTTTTTTTTAATCTCAAGGAGGCGTAAACGCTTAAGTTTCTTTTAAAAAGCCGGTATTAAAAAGAAATCGTATTTTACACTACACACTATACAAGTAAAACTGATACCTATAATTGTAAACAAAATAATAATGACACCTACTGCCGGGGATCGAGGCTACGAGGCAAGTATTATACCTCGCCGTCAACTTAGCGTTATGTTCTATAAAAATTCTCTTTCTTCTTCAAAAATACAGTGATCTTAACACTTAATTTAATTTTCATAATATTAAATTTATAGATCAGTTTAATTTATGGATCTGTTTTCAGTTAACTAATTTTTTTTCTAAAAAATTTTGTCTTTCTTAAAATCACCTATTTTATTGATTTATGTCGTTTTAATTGAAAATTATCTCGTCAATAAAGAAGAAAAAACCATCTCTAAATAAATAGTACAGTTAGTGGATATTTGTGACAGACGGAAATAGAGACTGGGTGAAGCTATGTGTTTTTTTTTCTTATTTTGGTATGAAACACTTAAAACAACGTAATCACTTTTACATAAATATTTACTCACATTTTATGGTATCTATATGCTGTTTTTTTTCAAAAGTTTTCACAAAATTGAGGCACTGTTTTTTGGATTGTAACAGGTTTTTCTGAATTATTCTTTTGATAAAACCGACTGTCCGTAGCTTTGTATAAGGTGAACTGTCACGCGAGAACTCATAATTTGATGCCCCCTGCAATGGATTTTATACCCAAAAGAAGTGCACGTAATGTTTCCGTAAATGTATTTGAGTTAAACTTTTGTGCAACTGACTTTCTTTTGTATATTGAACAAAGTAAATAACGTACATGTCTGCAATAATATTAAAACGTTTTTTATTTTGTACGAGGACACTGTGTCTTTTCTCAATGACAGACTGTAAAAAAGTTAAATATCGGATTGGCCTTGCATATAATATAATGTGTCTTTGTTCCAACGTATAAAGATTGGTACATAATATTATAGCCATGTGACATGCAATTTAGTAACCAAACTTTAGTAAATGATTTAGTTCATTTTTGATATATTTATTAGTTGAGTAGCAATATCTGCCTCACTCTGAGGTTTACTAAATTTACCTTAATTTAATCGCAATCATTAGCTGCCCCAAAATTTCATTTCTTTAAGCAAAGATCGAGCTGTTAAACCTGTTACTCAATATTTACAACACAAGTGCTTTTGGAACGTTAAATCCCTTTATAAAAAATATACCAGTCAAGCAATCTGCTTATGCTGATTTGCTTGAAAAAGTAGATTTTTTTTCAAGTCGAAGATGTATGTGAGTCTTCTTAAACTACATCCTGTAGCTAAAAAGTAGAGAACTATCTGTAATTTTGTTTTTTTGTGAGAACTGCTGCACTTCTTAAATGGCTGTCATTACTCTAAATTTGTGACTGAATTTTCATCAACAGGAAATTAAAAAAGTCATTTTAAAGTTTTCAAGTATCTCAGATTTTAACTGAAGACTAATCTAAATGTGTGCGCTTAATTATATTTTTTTTCTCGTGTCATGAAACAATTCAATAATTATCGATTTTATTAAGATTTTTTATTATTATATTATATAAATGTGATTTCTTGCTTTTTCTTTAAAAATATCTAAATTAATTCGTTTTTCCTTTCTTTTTAAAAATTAATTGCACAACTCAGGAAGGAAATAAAGATATTTATCTTAACAATTAAAATTAGTGTTATAATTCTAAGTGGAAAATGTAAGAGTTTACAGTGTTAAAATCTATAATCATCTGTTAAATGAAATCAAATCATTGCCACCGCAAGCCTTAAAAAGGAAGTTAAAGAATGACCTGGTAGACAGAGAATTTTATTGTATACAAGAATTTTTTAATGTGTAATTTTAATATGTTTTTACAGACTTGCCATATACTTTTCTTGTCAATGTGGTAAATAAATCTACTTACTTACTTACTTACTTACATCACATAAGTTAATGTGAGACAGAAATTTAACACTACTGGTTAACCGACTTCAAAAAAAGGAGGGTTTCTCAATTCGGTAGTATGTTTTTTTATAAATGTTTGGTATGCGATTACTCCGCCGATTATGAATCTATTTGAAAAATGTCAACGCCATTTTATTCAGAACGCTACCGGATTGGTACCATATGGTTTTTATTAAAATCGGTTCATCGGTTTTTTTTAGTATTAAACATTCAGAATAGATTGTCGTATATAGTAACAATTATTGTTAAATAATACCTGTATATTATCAAAGATAAATTGTAAGATAAGATGAAATGCTAACTTTATCTACAAATTGCAGAACAATAATTAAGAATAATTGTTACTATATACGTCAATTAATTCTAATTGCTAAATTAGTGGTTTGAATAAAATAACATTTATAAGCTGCATTCCAAAAAATTCTATTAAAATTAAATATATCCAAACAGCTGTAATAAAATCAAAAATATTATTCAGAATAGCGCTATAATAATCGTATATTATGAAACGTAAAATTCAATTCAGTTGTAGCAGGTACAGAATATTGACGACTTCATTGTCAGTGTGGCATTTAAAGCCCACGGTATTGGTTAGAGACATTCGTCCAGTTTCGCTGCCTACGCTTTTATCCATTCATAAATGAAGATATTCCTTTTATATAGCCACAGCTCATATAATAATTTGATCATATACATATATTAATATAATAATGCAAATAAATAACATGACTTTTGTTAAAATATTACACAAAATGGCCCTTCTTGTAAAAACGTGATGCGATACAGTATCGAGACCGTATTCTACAATTCATCTGATCTATAACACACACGTTTAGTCAAAATCCGTTTAGTAATTTGCTCGGAACAAACAAACTAACTACTTGAAAACTGCGAAGTGCAAGTTGCAGCTATGTGGTGTGCAGGACGTGCAGGTTTATGCTTGGGATCTTTATCCTTTCAAGTAAAACTACATATCACAGGTACCGCTCAATGTCAGACCGATACGTTCCATAACATTCATTGCATATTAATTAATAAGCAAGATGCGGTGACGTCAATCCATTAAAAATGCTCTATACCTGATATATAAGATTATTAAGAATTTGCTGAAATATTTATTTGTTTGAATAATTCTTAATGTTAAAAACCTGTTTTTGTTGTGCGTACCTCTACTGCTGCATACATTACCATTTCCGCGCATTGACACATACCTAACATACCGACTGTTTTATAATAACGTGTTGTTTAAATATTTTTCATTCTAAATTTATGACGTGTACTCACTGTACCCCCCCCTTTTCTATTTGGTGTCTCTATTTGGTGTCTCTTTGGTGTCTCTTTGGTGTCTCTTTGGTGTCTCTTTGGTGTCTCTTTGGTGTCTTTTTGGTGTCTCTTTGGTGTCTCTTTGGTGTCTCTTTGGTGTCTCTTTGGTGTCTGTTTGGTGTCTGTTTGGTGTCTCTTTGGTGTCTCTTTGGTGTCTGTTTGGTGTCTCTTTGGTGTCTCTTTGGTGTCTGTTTGGTGTCTCTTTGGTGTCTCTTTGGTGTCTGTTTGGTGTCTCTTTGGTGTCTCTTTGGTGTCTGTTTGGTGTCTGTTTGGTGTCTCTTTGGTGTCTCTTTGGTGTCTCTTTGGTGTCTCTTTGGTGTCTGTTTGGTGTCTCTTTGGTGTCTCTTTGGTGTCTCTTTGGTGTCTCTTTGGTGTCTGTTTGGTGTCTCTTTGGTGTCTCTTTGGTGTCTCTTTGGTGTCTCTTTGGTGTCTCTTTGGTGTCTCTTTGGTGTCTCTTTGGTGTCTGTTTGGTGTCTCTTTGGTGTCTCTTTGGTGTCTGTTTGGTGTCTCTTTGGTGTCTCTTTGGTGTGTCTGTATATGTGTCTCTCTGCGTGTGTTGTGTGTGTGTGTGTGTGTGAGTTTTACAATTACATTAAAATGAAAAGAATAGCAATGAAGTACTGATTTGTGTCAAGTGATTGCCCATGTCCAAGATGATGTTACAAGCACAAGTATTAGAATTATAATACATGTAGGTGCTTTGTGTTAATCCTAACTTTATTTATTTTATGCATACTTTATTGTTTTTTTTAATTATGTTTCACTACTGACATTTTTAATTATTTATATATTGGAAAATGGTTCCAATGCAACATTTGATAATTTTTAGACGGCCAACTCTCTGATTTTACTAAATAATATTTTCACATTTGGATATCATACCGCGACTTTGTATGAAAAAATTGTCGATGTCAGAGAATCCCTCATGTGAAAACTTGTAAATGTTCCCCATTTTCAATAATAACGAAGTCAAATTTCTGAAAAAATGTGTGGTATGAAGATACAAATTTTAACTTGCCATTGTGACGTCACAACGGTGAACACTCGTTTTAAAGTATAAATAACAATTTTTATTTCAGTGTGATTTCTAATAATAATGATTTATATAATAATATATAATAACGTAATCAAAGTAATTACTCAATATCATGAATAAACTTACGTCCTAAAAAGCATAAAAATGGTTCTGTCTATCTGTCTGTCTGTCTATCTTCTTGATAAAAAAAAAAAAAAAAAACAAATGGAATGTCCGTCTATCTGTTCGCTAATATTTATTCCTGTATGAACCTATAAAAAGCTACTAGGAAGATTTTTATAATAATATGATGTTTTAAAATAAAATAAATAAGAAAATTTGATGTTAATAAAAAATGTTAAATACATGCTTTGATAATTAAACAGTCTGTATAATATCTACATATTGCAATGCTACATTTTTTTGTCACATAGATTGCACTTGATTTTATTCCCCATTGTTAATTTTTTGTACGGTGGACCCATATGAAAACTAGGAGCCGTGATAATGGTTGTCGAGGATACCGGTGACGAGCTCGGCGTTCAGAAGTAACAATGAATACATCTAATATAATGTTTTTGTACCGTTTTAATTGCATGTTATGTATTTTGTAGACGTAATTGAAACCTTTATTGTAATAAAATAAAACAAACTTTATGTTTAAAACAATTATGCAAGTTATTTGTTATTTCAGGTTTATTATTGAGTAGTAATTAAATTAATTTCTCAACGTTTAGCTATTGACAAATAACAGCTCATTGCAGTTTTATAGCATAGTACGTGAGTGATGTATTGTAAAAGTGAACAGTTTGGAGAGGTGCAAAGCTAACAAATTAATAAAACTTATTGCGAGGACAATATTATTATAGAAGTAATATTCTTTTATCTAACCTCTAGAATTTATTCCTGTCTGAACCTATAAAAAAGCTACTAGGAAGATTTTTATAATAATATGAGGTTTTAAATAAAATAAGAAAATTTGATATAAATAAAATGTTAAATACATGCTTATTATTATAACCTATTGTAATAAATTCCAATTATAACGCATCACATATTGTACTTGATAACAATGTACAACCTTAAATGATCATAGAAGCGACGTGTTTCTGTGTAACGCGACGTGTTTATATACACACTTTAATGGCGCTGTGGCAAGTCAACCCAATAGCTCACTTGGTTTAGTCGCGGCACGCCAAGCTATGGAACTCGGGTTCGAAAACACACTGGCTCTGTCATGGAAAAAAAGGTGTGCAAGTTGCCTAGCTCACAGGCGATTTAAAACATCAACTTTTGGTGGTGGACATCTCTAGCGTATTGTACCTTGCATACCTACCTGGGGTTAAAATCGTCTTTGCATAATCTGTGTAATATTCAACACATTTTAATGGCAGTTTAATATTATGCTCGAGAGCGGTCAAAAGCGCCGTCCTCGTCAGCGCACGAACGTTTCCAGGTTCGATTCCACAGCTCGGAAGCGATCTGGTTTACTGGCTTTATTCAGTGACTTTTAAGCAGGACAGCGGGGGTAATGTTTACAATGTCTGGAATTGATAATGGATTACCGGGAATTAAAAAAATAATTACCAAGCTGATGCAAAATAGCTTCATCATAACATAATAATGGAACTTGTGTAACAGGACACGGGTTGCGTAGCGGGTGAATCGGGCAACGATCAACCTTGGTGACTTAGACGGGATATGGTGTGTAGAAGATTATAAGTCTAGAAGGGAAAGAAGTAAGTATGGAAACAAGGAGGAAACGAACATCTGGAGGGATGAAAAGCGTAACTTGTAACGTCTTAGAAAGGGTTGTAGAGGGGTGTGGAACGTAGCTAAGCACAGTATATCAAGAAGTGTATGAATGAGTCTGAATAGGTCTAGTGAGCTGTCTGGCGGGATGTGTCTGCCTGGTGGGGGTATGTCTGCCGGGTGGGGGTATGTCTGCCTAAATCGCCTTAACTACTACTGGTGCCGATAGGCATTTCAGATATAGTTGCCGATTGGCATTTTAAAAATAGGTGTCGATAGGCATTTCAGATATAGAAGCCAATAGGCATTTCAAATATAGGTGCCGATAGGCATTCCAGATATGGTTGCCGATAGGCATTTCAAATATAGGTGCTGATATGCAATCCAGATGTAGTTTCCGATAGGCATTTCATTAATTGGTCCTGATAGGCATTTCAGATATAGGTGCCGATAGGCATTTCAGGTATAGTTACCGATTGGCATTTTAAAAATAGGTGCCGATAAGCATTTCAGTTATAGAAGCCCATAGGTATTTTAAATATAGGTGTCGATAGGCATTTCAGATATGGTTGCCGATAGGCATCTCAAATATAGGTGCTGATAGGCATTTCAGATGTAGTTTTCGATAGGCATTTGAAAAATAGGTGCCGATAGGCATTTTAGATATAGGTGCCGATAGGCATTTCAGATATAGTTGCCGATAGGCATTTTAAAAATAGGTGCCGATAGGCATTTCAGATATAGAAGCCGATAGGAATTTCAAATATAGGTGCCGATAGGCATTCCAGATATGGTTGCCGATAGGCATTTCAAATATAGGTGCCGATAGGCATTTCAGATATAGAAGCCGATAGGCATTTCAGATATAGTTGCCGATTGGCATTTTAAAAATAAGTGCCGATAGGTATTTCAAATATAGGTGTCGATAGGCATTTCAGATATGGTTGCCGATAGGCATTTCAAATATAGGTGCTGATAGGCATTTCAGATGTAGTTTCTGATAGGCATTTCAAAAATTGGTGCCGATAGGCATTTCAGATATAGGTGCGATAGGCATATTAGATATAGATGCCGATTGGCATTTTAAAAATAGGTGTCGATAGGTATTTCAGATATAGAAGCCGATAGGCATTTCAAATATAGGTGCCGATAGGCATTCCAGATATGGTTGCCGATAGGCATTTCAAATATAGGTGCTGATAGGCATTTCAGCTGTAGTTTCCGATAGGCATTTCAAAAATTGGTGCCGATAGGCATTTCAGATATAGGTGCCGATAGGCATTTCAGATATAGTGGCCGATTGGCATTTTAAAAATAAGTACCGATAGGTATCTCAAATATAGGTGTCGATAGGCATTTCAGATATGGTTGCCGATAGGCATTTCAAATATAGGTGCTGATAGGCATTTCAGATGTAGTTTCCGATAGGCATTTCAAAAATAGGTGCCGATAGGCATTTCGGATATAGGTGCCGATAGGCATTTCAAATATATGTGCTGATAGGCATTTCAGTTGTAGTTTCCGATAGGCATTTCAAAAATAGGTGCCCATAGGCATTTTAGATATAGGTGCCGATAGGCATTTCAGATATAGTTGCCGATTGGCATTTTAAAAATAGGTGCCGATAGGCATTTCAGAAATAGAAGCCGATAGGAATTTCAAATATAGGTGCCGATAGGCATTCCAGATATGGTTGCCGATAGGCATTTCAAATATAGGTGCCGATAGGCATTTCAGATATAGAAGCCGATAGGCATTTTCTATATAGGTGCCGATAGGCATTCCAGATATGGTTACCGATAGGCATTTCAAATATAGGTGCTGATAGGCATTTCAGATGTAGTTTCTGATAGGCATTTCAAAAATTGGTGCCGATAGGCATTTCAGATATAGGTGCCGATAGGCATTTCAGATAGAGTTGCCGATTGGCATTTTTAAAATAGGTGCCGATAGGCATTTTAGATGTAGTTTCCGATAGGCATTTCAAAAATAGGTGCCGATAGGCATTTCAGATATAGGTGCCGATTGGCATTTCAGATATAGTTGCCGATTGGCATTTTAAAAATAGGTGCTGATAAGCATTTCAGATATAGAAGCCGATAGGTATTTCAAATATAGGTGTCGATAGGCATTTCAGATATGGTTGCCGATAGGCATTTCAAATATAGGTGCCGATAGGCATTTCAGATAGAGTTGCCGATTGGCATTTTAAAAATAGGTGCCGATAGGCATTTTAGATGTAGTTTCCGATAGGCATTTCAAAAATAGGTGCCGATAGGCATTTCAGATATAGGTGCCGATTGGCATTTCAGATATAGTTGCCGATCGGCATTTTAAAAATAGGTGCCGATAGGCATTTCAGATATAGAAGATGATAGGCATTTCAAATATAGGTGCCGATAGGCATTCCAGATATGGTTGCCGATAGGCATTTCAAATATAGGTGCTGATAGGCATTTTAGATGTTGTTTCCGATAGGCATTTCAAAAATAGGTGCCGATAGGCATTTCAGATATAGGTGCCGATAGGCATTTCAGATATAGTTGCCGATTGGCATTTTAAAAATAGGTGCCGATAGGCATTTCAAATATAGAAGCCGATAGGAATTTCAAATATAGGTGCCGATAGGCATTCCAGATATGGTTGCCGATAGGCATTTCAAATATAGGTGCCGATAGGCATTTCAGATATAGAAGCCGATAGGCATTTCAGATATAGTTGCCGATTGGCATTTTAAAAATAAGTGCCGATAGGTATTTCAAATATAGGTGTCGATAGGCATTTCAGATATGGTTGCCGATAGGCATTTCAAATATAGGTGCTGATAGGCATTTCAGATGTAGTTTCTGATAGGCATTTCAAAAATTGGTGCCGATAGGCATTTCAGATATAGGTGCGATAGGCATATTAGATATAGATGCCGATTGGCATTTTAAAAATAGGTGTCGATAGGTATTTCAGATATAGAAGCCGATAGGCATTTCAAATATAGGTGCCGATAGGCATTCCAGATATGGTTGCCGATAGGCATTTCAAATATAGGTGCTGATAGGCATTTCAGCTGTAGTTTCCGATAGGCATTTCAAAAATTGGTGCCGATAGGCATTTCAGATATAGGTGCCGATAGGCATTTCAGATATAGTGGCCGATTGGCATTTTAAAAATAAGTACCGATAGGTATCTCAAATATAGGTGTCGATAGGCATTTCAGATATGGTTGCCGATAGGCATTTCAAATATAGGTGCTGATAGGCATTTCAGATGTAGTTTCCGATAGGCATTTCAAAAATAGGTGCCGATAGGCATTTCGGATATAGGTGCCGATAGGCATTTCAAATATATGTGCTGATAGGCATTTCAGTTGTAGTTTCCGATAGGCATTTCAAAAATAGGTGCCCATAGGCATTTTAGATATAGGTGCCGATAGGCATTTCAGATATAGTTGCCGATTGGCATTTTAAAAATAGGTGCCGAAAGGCATTTCAGATATAGAAGCCGATAGGAATTTCAAATATAGGTGCCGATAGGCATTCCAGATATGGTTGCCGATAGGCATTTCAAATATAGGTGCCGATAGGCATTTCAGATATAGAAGCCGATAGGCATTTTATATATAGGTGCCGATAGGCATTCCAGATATGGTTACCGATAGGCATTTCAAATATAGGTGCTGATAGGCATTTCAGATGTAGTTTCTGATAGGCATTTCAAAAATTGGTGCCGATAGGCATTTCAGATATAGGTGCCGATAGGCATTTCAGATAGAGTT
Organism: Venustoraphidia nigricollis; assembly: GCA_034508555.1. NCBI lineage: Eukaryota > Metazoa > Arthropoda > Insecta > Raphidioptera > Raphidiidae > Venustoraphidia > Venustoraphidia nigricollis. Next base: position 664,004 of record JAVRKA010000129.1, on the reverse strand, counting down.
GCCGATTGGCATTTTTAAAATAGGTGCCGATAGGCATTTTAGATGTAGTTTCCGATAGGCATTTCAAAAATAGGTGCCGATAGGCATTTCAGATATAGGTGCCGATTGGCATTTCAGATATAGTTGCCGATTGGCATTTTAAAAATAGGTGCTGATAAGCATTTCAGATATAGAAGCCGATAGGTATTTCAAATATAGGTGTCGATAGGCATTTCAGATATGGTTGCCGATAGGCATTTCAAATATAGGTGCCGATAGGCATTTCAGATAGAGTTGCCGATTGGCATTTTAAAAATAGGTGCCGATAGGCATTTTAGATGTAGTTTCCGATAGGCATTTCAAAAATAGGTGCCGATAGGCATTTCAGATATAGGTGCCGATTGGCATTTCAGATATAGTTGCCGATCGGCATTTTAAAAATAGGTGCCGATAGGCATTTCAGATATAGAAGATGATAGGCATTTCAAATATAGGTGCCGATAGGCATTCCAGATATGGTTGCCGATAGGCATTTCAAATATAGGTGCTGATAGGCATTTTAGATGTTGTTTCCGATAGGCATTTCAAAAATAGGTGCCGATAGGCATTTCAGATATAGGTGCCGATAGGCATTTCAGATATAGTTGCCGATTGGCATTTTAAAAATAGGTGCCGATAGGCATTTCAAATATAGAAGCCGATAGGCATTTAAAATATAGGTGCCGATAGGCATTCCAGATATGGTTACCGATAGGCATTTCAAATATAGGTGCTGATAGGCAATTCAGATGTAGTTTCCGATAGGCATTTCAAAAATAGGTGCCGATAGGCATTTCAGATATAGTTGCCGATTGGCATTTTAAAAATAGTTGCCGATAGGCATTTCAGATATAGAAGCCGATAGGTATTTCAAATATAGGTGTCGATAGGTATTTCAGATATGGTTGCCGATAGGCATTTCAAATATAGGTGCTGATAGGCATTTCAGATGTAGTTTCCGATAGGCATTTCAAAAATAGGTGCCGATAGGCATTTCAGATATAGGTGCCGATAGGCATTTCAGATATAGTTGCCGATTGCATTTTAAAAATAGGTGTCGATATGCATTTCAGATATAGAAGCCGATAGGCATTCCAAATATAGGTGCCGATAGGCATTTCAGATATGGTTGCCGATAGGCATTTCAAATATAGGTGCTGAAAGGCATTTCAGCTGTAGTTTTCGATAGGCATTTCAAAAATTTGTGCCGATAGGCATTTCAGATATAGGTGCCGATAGGCATTTCAGATATAGTTGCCGATTGGCATTTTAAAAATAAGTGCCGATAGGTATTTCAAATATAGGTGTCGATAGGCATTTCAGATATGGTAGCCGATAGGCATTTCAAATATAGGTGGTGATAGGCATTTCAGATGTAGTTTCCGATAGGCATTTCAAAAATAGGTGCCGATAGACATTTCAGATATAGGTGCCGATAGGCATATTAGATATAGTTGCCGATAGGCATATAAAATATAAGTGCCGATAGGCATTTCAAATATAGGTGCTGATGTGCATTCCAGATGTAGTTTCCGATAGGCATTTCAAAAATTGGTGCCGATAGGCATTTCAGATATAGGTGCCGATTAGCATTTCAGATATAGTTACCGATTGGCATTTTAAAAATAGATGCCGATAGGCATTTCAGATATAGAAGCCGATAGGTATTTTAAATATAGGTGTCGATAGGCATTTCAGATATGGTTGCCGATAGGCATTTCAAATATAGGTGCTGATAGGCATTTCAAATGTAGTTTCCGATAGGCATTTCAAAAATAGGTGCCCATTGGCATTTTAGATATAGGTGCCGATAGGCATTTCAGATATAGTTGCCGATTGGCATTTTAAAAATAGGTGCCGATAGGCATTTCACATAAAGAAGCCGATAGGAATTTCAAATATAGGTGCCGATAGGCATTCCAGATATGGTTGCCGATAGGCATTTCAAATATAGGTGCCGATAGGCATTTCAGATATAGAAACCGATAGGCATTTTAAAAATACGTGCCGATATGCATTTCATATATAGGTGCCGATAGGCATTTCAGATATAGTTGCCAATTGGCATTTTAAAAATAAGGGCCGATGGGCATTTCAGATATAGAAGCCGATAGGCATTTTATATATAAGTGCAGATAGGCATTCCAGATATGGTTGCCGATAGGCATCTCAAATATAGGTGCTGATAGGCATTTTAGATGTAGTTTCCGATAGGCATTTCAAAAATTGATGCCGATAGGCATTTCAGATATAGGTGCCGATAGGCATTTCAGATATAGTTGCCGATTGGCATTTTAAAAATATGTGCTGATAGGCATTTCAGTTATAAAAGCCGATAGGTAATTCAAATATAGGTGTCGATAGGCATTTCAGATATAATTGCCATTAGGCATTTCAAATATAGGTGCTGATAGGCATTTCAGATGTAGTTTCTGATAGGCATTTCAAAAATAGGTGCCGATAGGCATTTCAGATATAGGTGCCGATAGGCCTTTCAGATAGAGTTGCCGATTGGCATTTTTAAAATAGGTGCCGATAGGCATTTTAGATGTAGTTTCCGATAGGCATTTCAAAAATAGGTGCCGATAGGCATTTCAGATATAGGTGCCGATAGGCATATCAGATATAGTTGCCGATTGGAATTTTAAAAATAGGTGCCGATAGGCATTTCAGATATAGAAGCCGATAGGCATTTCAAATATAGGTGCCGATAGGCTTTCCAGATATGGTTGCCGATAGGCATTTCAAATATAGGTGCTGATAGGCATTTTAGCTGTAGTTTCCGATAGGCATTTCAAAAATTGGTGCCGATAGGCATTTCAGATATAGGTGCCGATAGGCATTTCAGATATAGTTGCCGATTGGCATTTTAAAAATAAGTGCCGATAGGTATTTCAAATATAGGTGTCGATAGGCATTTCAGATATGGTTGCCGATAGGCATTTCAAATATAGGTGCTGATAGGCATTTCAGATGTAGTTTCCGATAGGCATTTCAAAAATAGGTGCCGATAGGCATTTCGGATATAGGTGCCGATAGGCATTTCGGATATAGTTGCCGATTGGCATTTTAAAAATAGGTGCCAAAAGGCATTTTAGATGTAGTTTCCGATAGGCATTTCAAAGATAGGTGCCGATAGGCATTTCAGATATAGGTGCCGATAGGCATATCAGATAGAGTTGCCGATAGGCATTTAAAATATAGGTGCCGATAGGCATTTCAAATATAGGTGCTGATATGCATTCCAGATGTGGTTTCCGATAGGCATTTCAAAAATTGGTGCCGATAGGCATTTCAGATATAGGTGCTTATAGGCATTTAAGATATATTTACCGATTGGCATTTTAAAAATAGGTGCCGATAGGCATTTCAGATATAGAAGCCGATAGGTATTTTAAATATAGGTGTCGATAGGCATTTCAGATATGGTTGCCGATAGGCATTTCAAATATAGGTGCTGATAGGCATTTCAGATGTAGTTTCCGAGAGGCATTTCAAAAATAGGTGCCCATAGGCATTTTAGATATAGGTGCCGATAGGCATTTCAGATATAGTTGCCGATTGGCATTTTAAAAACAGGTGCCGATAGGCATTTCAGATATAGAAGCCGATAGGTATTTCAAATATAGGTGTCGATAGGCATTTCAGATATGGTTGGCGATAGGCATTTCAAATATAGGTGCTGATAGGCATTTCAGATGTAGTTTTGGATAGGCATTTCAAAAATAGGTGCCGATAGGCATTTCAGATATAGGTGCCTATAGGCATTTCAGATATAGTTGCGATTGGCATTTCAAAAATAGGTGGCGATAGGCATTTCAGATATAGGTGCCGATAGGCATATCAGATATAGTTGCCGATAGGCATTTAAAATATAGGTGCCGATAGGCATTTCAAATTAGGGTGCCGATAGGCATTTCAGATATAGGTGCCGATAGGCATTTCAGATATAGTTGCCGATTGGCATTTTAAAAATAGGTGTCGATAGGCATTTCAGATATAGAAGCCGATAGGCATTCCAAATATAGGTGCCGATAGGCATTTCAGATATGGTTGCCGATAGGCATTTCAAATATAGGTGCTGATAGGCATTCCAGATGTAGTTTCCGAAAGGCATTTCAAAAATTGATGCCGATAGGCATTTCAGATATAGGTGCCGATAGGCATTTTAGATATAGTTCCGGATTGGCATTCTAAAAATAGGTGCCGATAGGCATTTCAGATATAGAAGCCGATAGGTATTTCAAATATAGGTGTCGATAGGCATTTCAGATATGGTTGCCGATATGCATTTCAAATATAGGTGCTGATAGGCATTTCAGATGTAGTTTCCGATAGGCATTTCAAAAATAGGTGCTGATAGGCATTTCAGATATAGGTGCCGATAGGCATTTCAGATATAGTTGCCGATTGGCATTTTAAAAATAGGAGCCGATAGGCATTTCAGATATAGAAGCCGATAGGCATTTCAAATATAGGTGCCGATTGGCATTCCAGATATGGTTGCCGATAGGCATTTCAAATATAGGTGCTGATAGGCATTTCAGATGTAGTTTCCGATAGGTTTTTTCAAAAATAGGTGCCGATAGGCATTTCAGATATAGAAGCCGATAGGCATTTTAAATATAGGTGCCGATAGGCATTGCAGATATAGAAGCCGATAGGAATTTCAAATATAGGTGCCGATAGGCATTTCAGATATAGGTGCCGATAGGCATTTCAAATATAGGTGCCGATAGGCATTTCAGATATAGAAGCCGATAGGCATTTTAAAAATAGGTGCCGATAGGCATTTCAAATATAGGTGCCGATAGGCATTTCAGATATAGTTGCCGATTGGCATTTTAAAAACAGGTGCCGAAAGGCATTTCAGATATAGAAGCCGATAGGTATTTCAAATATAGGTGCCGATAGGCATTCCAGATATGGTTGCCGATAGGCATTTCAAATATAGGTGCTGATAGGCATTTTAGATGTAGTTTCCGATAGGCATTTCGAAAATTGATGCCGATAGGCATTTCAGATATAGGTGCCGATAGGCATTTCAGATATAGAAGCCGATAGGCATTTTAAAAATAGGTGCCGATAGGCATTTCATATATAGGTGCCGATAGGCATTTCAGATATAGTTGCCAATTGGCATTTTAAAAATAGGTGCCGAAAGGCATTTCAGATATAGAAGCCGATAGGTATTTCAAATATAGGTGTCGATAGTCATTTCAGATATATTGGCCGATAGGCATTTCAAATATAGGAGCAGATAGGCATTTCAGATGTAGTTTCAGAAAGGCATTTCAAAAATAGGTGCCGATAGGCATTTCAGATATAGGTGCCGATAGGCATTTCACATAAAGTTGCCGGTTGGCATTTTAAAAATAGGTGCCGATAGGCATTTCAGATATAGAAGCCGATAGGCATTTAAAATATAGGTGCCGATAGGCATTCCAGATATGGTTGCCGATAGGCATTTCAAATATAAGTGCTGATAGGCATTTCAGATGTAGTTTCCGATAGGCATTTCAAAAATAGGTACCGATAGGCATTTCAGATATAGGTGCCGATAGGCATTTCAGATATAGTTGCCAATTGGCATTTTAAAAATAGGTGTTGATAGGCATTTCAGATATAGAAGCCGATAGGCATTTCAAATATAGGTGCCGATAGGCATTCCAGATATGGTTGCCGATAGGAATTTCAAATATAGGTGCTGATAGGCATTTCAGATGTAGTTTCCGATAGGCATTTCACAAATTGGTGACGATAGGCATTTCAGATATAGGTGCCGATTGGCATTTCAGATATAGTTGCCGATTGGCATTTTAAAAATGGGTGCTGATAGGCATTTCAGATATAAAAGCCGATAGGTATTTCAAATATAGGTGTCGATAGGCATTTCAGATATGGTTGCCGATAGGCATTTCAAATATAGGTGCTGATAGGCATTTCAGATGTAGTTTCTGATAGGCATTTCAAAAATTGGTGCCGATAGGCATTTCAGATATAGGTGCCGATAGGCATATTAGATATAGATGCCGATTGGCATTTTAAAAATAGGTGTCGATAGGTATTTCAGATATAGAAGCCGATAGGCATTTCAAATATAGGTGCCGATAGGCATTCCAGATATGGTTGCCGATAGGCATTTCAAATATAGGTGCTGATAGGCATTTCAGCTGTAGTTTCCGATAGGCATTTCAAAAATTGGTGCCGATAGGCATTTCAGATATAGGTGCCGATAGGCATTTCAGATATAGTGGCCGATTGGCATTTTAAAAATAAGTACCGATAGGTATCTCAAATATAGGTGTCGATAGGCATTTCAGATATGGTTGCCGATAGGCATTTCAAATATAGGTGCTGATAGGCATTTCAGATGTAGTTTCCGATAGGCATTTCAAAAATAGGTGCCGATAGGCATTTCGGATATAGGTGCCGATAGGCATTTCAAATATATGTGCTGATAGGCATTTCAGTTGTAGTTTCCGATAGGCATTTCAAAAATAGGTGCCCATAGGCATTTTAGATATAGGTGCCGATAGGCATTTCAGATATAGTTGCCGATTGGCATTTTAAAAATAGGTGCCGATAGGCATTTCAGATATAGAGGCCGATAGGAATTTCAAATATAGGTGCCGATAGGCATTCCAGATATGGTTGCCGATAGGCATTTCAAATATAGGTGCCGATAGGCATTTCAGATATAGAAGCCTATAGGCATTTTATATATAGGTGCCGATAGGCATTCCAGATATGGTTACCGATAGGCATTTCAAATATAGGTGCTGATAGGCATTTCAAATGTAGTTTCTGATAGGCATTTCAAAAATTGGTGCCGATAGGCATTTCAGATATAGGTGCCGATAGGCATTTCAGATAGAGTTGCCGATTGGCATTTTTAAAATAGGTGCCGATAGGCATTTTAGATGTAGTTTCCGATAGGCATTTCAAAAATAGGTGCCGATAGGCATTTCAGATATAGGTGCCGATTGGCATTTCAGATATAGTTGCCGATTGGCATTTTAAAAATAGGTGCTGATAGGCATTTCAGATATAGAAGCCGATAGGTATTTCAAATATAGGTGTCGATAGGCATTTCAGATATGGTTGCCGATAGGCATTTCAAATATAGGTGCCGATAGGCATTTCAGATAGAGTTGCCGATTGGCATTTTTAAAATAGGTGCCGATAGGCATTTTAGATGTAGTTTCCGATAGGGATTTCAAAAATAGGTGCCGATAGGCATTTTAGATATAGGTGCCGATTGGCATTTCAGATATAGTTGCCGATTGGCATTTTAAAAATAGGTGCCGATAGGCATTTCAGATATAGAAGATGATAGGCATTTCAAATATAGGTGCCGATAGGCATTCCAGATATGGTTGCCGATAGGCATTTCAAATATAGGTGCTGATAGGCATTTTAGATGTTGTTTCCGATAGGCATTTCAAAAATAGGTGCCGATAGGCATTTCAGATATAGGTGCCGATAGGCATTTCAGATATAGTTGTTGATTGGCATTTTAAAAATAGGTGCCGATAGGCATTTTAAATATAGAAGCCGATAGGCATTTCAAATATAGGTGCCGATAGGCATTCCAGATATGGTTGCCGATAGGCATTTCAAATATAGGTGCTGATAGGCAATTAAGATGTAGTTTCCGATAGGCATTTCAAAAATAGGTGCCGATAGGCATTTCAGATATAGTTGCCGATTGGCATTTTAAAAATAGTTGCCGATAGGCATTTCAGATATAGAAGCCGATAGGTATTTCAAATATAGTTGTCGATAGGCATTTCAGATATGGTTGCCGATAGGCATTTCAAATATAGGTGCTGATAGGCATTTCAGATGTAGTTTCCGATAGGCATTTCAAAAATAGGTGCCGATAGGCATTTCAGATATAGGTGCCGATAGGCATTTCAGATATAGTTGCCGATTGGCATTTTAAAAATAGGTGCTGATAGGCATTTTAGATGTAGTTTTCGATAGGCATTTCAAAAATTGATGCCGATAGGCATTTCAGATATAGGTGCCGATAGGTATTTCCGATATAGTTGCCGATTGGCATTTTAAAAACAGGTGCCGATAGGCATTTCAGATATAAAAGCCTATAGGTATTTCAAATACAGGTGTCGATAGGCATTTCAGATATGGTTGCCGATAGGCATTTCAAATATAGGAGCAGATAGGCATTTTAGATGTAGTTTCCGAAAGGCATTTCAAAAATAGGTGCCGATAGGCATTACAGATATAGGTGCCAATAGGCATTTCAGATATAGTTGCCGATTGGCATTTTAAAAATAGGTGCCGATAGGCATTTCAGACATAGAAGCCGATAGGCATTTCAAATATAGGTGCCGATAGGCATTCCAGATATGGTTGCCGATAGGCATTTCAAATATAAGTGCGGATAGGCATTTCAGATGTAGTTTCCGATAGGCATTTCAAAAATAGGTACTGATAGGCATTTCAGATATAGGTGCCGATAGGCATTTCAGATATAGTTGCCGATTGGCATTTTAAAAATAGGTGCCGATATTCATTTCAGATATAGAAGCCGATAGGTATTTCAAATATATGTGTCGATAGGCATTTCAGATATGGTTGCCGATAGGCATTTCAAATATAGGTGCTGATAGGCATTTTAGATGTAGTTTTGGATAGGCATTTCAAAAATAGGTGCCGATAGGCATTTCAGATATAGGTGCCTATAGGCATTTCAGATATAGTTGCGATTGGCATTTCAAAAATAGGTGGCGATAGGCATTTCAGATATAGGTGACGATAGGCATATCAGATATAGTTGCCGATAGGCATTTAAAATATAGGTGCCGATAGGCATTTCAAATTAGGGTGTCGATAGGCATTTCAAATATAAATGCCGAAAGGCATTTCAGATATAGGTGCCGATAGGCATTTCTGATGTGGTTGCCTATAAGCATTTCAAATATAAGTGCTGTTAGGCATTTCAGATGTGGTTTTCGATAGGCATTTCAAAAATAGGTGCAGATAGGCATTTCAGATATAGGTGCCGATAAGCACTTCAGATATAGTAGCCGATTGGCATTTTAAAAATAGGTGCCGATAGGCATTTCAGATATAGAAGCTGATAGGCATTTCAAATATAGGTACCGATACGTATTCCAGATATGGTTGCCGATAGGCATTTCAAATATAGGTGCTGATAGGCATTTCAGATGTAGTTTCCGATAGGCATTTCAAAAATAGGTGCCGATAGGCATTTTAGATATAGGTGCCGATAGGCATTTCAGATATAGTTGCCGATTGGCATTTTAAAAATAGGTGTCGATAGGCATTTCAGATATAGGTGCCGATAGGCATTTCAGGTATAGTTACCGATTGGCATTTTAAAAATAGGTGCCGATAAGCATTTCAGTTATAGAAGCCCATAGGTATTTTAAATATAGGTGTCGATAGGCGTTTCAGATATGGTTGCCGATAGGCATTTCAAATATAGGTGCTGATAGGCATTTCAGATGTAGTTTCCGATAGGCATTTCAAAAATAGGTGCCGATAGGCATTTTAGATATAGGTACGGATAGGGATTTCAGATATAGTTGCCGATAGGCATTTTAAAAATAGGTGCCGATAGGCATTTCAGATATAGAAGCCGATAGGAATTTCAAATATAGGTGCCGATAGGCATTCCAGATATGGTTGCCGATAGGCATTTCAAATATAGGTGCCGATAGGCATTTCAGATATAGAAGCCGATAGGCATTTTAAAAATAGGTGCCGATAGGCATTTCATATATAGGTGCCGATAGGCATTTCAGATATAGTTGCCAATTGGCATTTTGAAAATAGGTGCCGATAGGCATTCCAGATATGGTTGCCGATAGGCATCTCAAATATAGGTGCTGATAGGCATTTTAGATGTGGTTTCCGATAGGCATTTCGAAAATTTATGCCGATAGGCATTTCAGATATAGGTGCCGATAGGCATTTCAGATATAGTTGCCGATGGGCATTTTAAAAACAGGTGCCGATAGGCATATCAGATATAGAAGCCGATAGGTATTTCAAATATAGGTGTCGATAGGCATTTCAGATATGGTGGCCGATAGGCATTTCAAATATTGGAGCAGATAGGCATTTCAGATGTAGTTTCTGAAAGGCATTTCAAAAATAGGTGCCTATGGGCATTTCAGATATAGGTGCCGATAGGCATTTCAGATATAGTTGCCGATTGTCATTTTAAAAATAGGTGCCGATAGGCATTTCAGATATAGAAGCCGATAGGCATTTCAAATATAGGTGCCGATAGGCATTCCAGATATGGTTGCCGATAGGCATTTCAAATATAGGTGCTGATAGGCATTTCAGATGTAGTTTCCGATAGGCATTTCAAAAATAGGTGCCGATAGACATTTCAGATATAGGTGCCGATAGGCATATCAGATATAGTTGCCGATAGGCATATAAAATATAGGTGCCGATAGGCATTTCAAATATAGGTGCCGATTGGCATTTTAAAAATAGGTGCCGATAGGCATTTCACATAAAGAAGCCGATAGGAATTTCAAATATAGGTGCCGATAGGCATCCCAGATATGGTTGCCGATAGGCATTTCAAATATAGGTGCCGATAGGCATTTCAGATATAGAAGCCGATAGGCATTTTAAAAATACGTGCCGATATGCATTTCATATATAGGTGCCGATAGGCATTTCAGATATAGTTGCCAATTGGCATTTTAAAAATAGGGGCCGATGGGCATTTCAGATATAGAAGCCGATAGGCATTTTATATATAGGTGCCGATAGGCATTCCAGATATGGTTGCCGATAGGCATCTCAAATATAGGTGCTGATAGGCATTTTAGATGTAGTTTCCGATAGGCATTTCAAAAATTGATGCCGATAGGCATTTCAGATATAGGTGCCGATAGGAATTTCAGATATAGTTGCCGATTGGCATTTTAAAAATAGGTGCTGATAGGCATTTCAGATATAGAAGCCGATAGGTATTTCAAATATAGGTGTCGATAGGCATTTCAGATATAATTGCCGATAGGCATTTCAAATATAGGTGCTGATAGGCATTTCAGATGTAGTTTCTGATAGGCATTTCAAAAATAGGTGCCGATAGGCATTTCAGATATAGGTGCCGATAGGCCTTTCAGATAGAGTTGCAGATTGGCATTTTTAAAATAGGTGCCGATAGGCATTTTAGATGTAGTTTCCGATAGGCATTTCAAAAATAGGTGCCGATAGGCATTTCAGATATAGGTGCCGATAGGCATATCAGATATAGTTGCCGATTGGAATTTTAAAAATAGGTGCCGATAGGCATTTCAGATATAGAAGCCGATAGGCATTTCAAATATAGGTGCCGATAGGCTTTCCAGATATGGTTGCCGATAGGCATTTCAAATATAGGTGCTGATAGGCATTTTAGCTGTAGTTTCCGATAGGCATTTCAAAAATTGGTGCCGATAGGCAATTCAGATATAGGTGCCGATAGGCATTTCAGATATAGTTGCCGATTGGCATTTTAAAAATAAGTGCCGATAGGTATTTCAAATATAGGTGTCGATAGGCATTTCAGATATGGTTGCCGATAGGCATTTCTAATATAGGTGCTGATAGGCATTTCAGATGTAGTTTCCGATAGGCATTTCAAAAATAGGTGCCGATAGGCATTTCGGATATAGGTGCCGATAGGCATTTCGGATATAGTTGCCGATTGGCATTTTAAAAATAGGTGCCAAAAGGCATTTTAGATGTAGTTTCCGATAGGCATTTCAAAAATAGATGCCGATAGGCATTTCAGATATAGGTGCCGATAGGCATATCAGATAGAGTTGCCGATAGGCATTTAAAATATAGGTGCCGATAGGCATTTCAAATATAGGTGCTGATATGCATTCCAGATGTAGTTTCCGATAGGCATTTCAAAAATTGGTGCCGATAGGCATTTCAGATATAGGTGCCGATAGGCATTTCAGATATATTTACCGATTGGCATTTTAAAAATAGGTGCCGATAAGCATTTCAGTTATAGAAGCCCATAGGTATTTTAAATATAGGTGTCGATAGGCATTTCAGATATGGTTGCCGATAGGCATCTCAAATATAGGTGCTGATAGGCATTTCAGATGTAGTTTTCGATAGGCATTTGAAAAATAGGTGCCGATAGGCATTTTAGATATAGGTGCCGATAGGCATTTCAGATATAGTTGCCGATAGGCATTTTAAAAATAGGTGCCGATAGGCATTTCAGATATAGAAGCCGATAGGAATTTCAAATATAGGTGCCGATAGGCATTCCAGATATGGTTGCCGATAGGCATTTCAAATATAGGTGCCGATAGGCATTTCAGATATAGAAGCCGATAGGCATTTCAGATATAGTTGCCGATTGGCATTTTAAAAATAAGTGCCGATAGGTATTTCAAATATAGGTGTCGATAGGCATTTCAGATATGGTTGCCGATAGGCATTTCAAATATAGGTGCTGATAGGCATTTCAGATGTAGTTTCTGATAGGCATTTCAAAAATTGGTGCCGATAGGCATTTCAGATATAGGTGCGATAGGCATATTAGATATAGATGCCGATTGGCATTTTAAAAATAGGTGTCGATAGGTATTTCAGATATAGAAGCCGATAGGCATTTCAAATATAGGTGCCGATAGGCACTCCAGATATGGTTGCCGATAGGCATTTCAAATATAGGTGCTGATAGGCATTTCAGCTGTAGTTTCCGATAGGCATTTCAAAAATTGGTGCCGATAGGCATTTCAGATATAGGTGCCGATAGGCATTTCAGATATAGTGGCCGATTGGCATTTTAAAAATAAGTACCGATAGGTATCTCAAATATAGGTGTCGATAGGCATTTCAGATATGGTTGCCGATAGGCATTTCAAATATAGGTGCTGATAGGCATTTCAGATGTAGTTTCCGATAGGCATTTCAAAAATAGGTGCCCATAGGCATTTTAGATATAGGTGCCGATAGGCATTTCAGATATAGTTGCCGATTGGCATTTTAAAAATAGGTGCCGATAGGCATTTCAGATATAGAAGCCGATAGGAATTTCAAATATAGGTGCCGATAGGCATTCCAGATATGGTTGCCGATAGGCATTTCAAATATAGGTGCCGATAGGCATTTCAGATATAGAAGCCGATAGGCATTTTATATATAGGTGCCGATAGGCATTCCAGATATGGTTACCGATAGGCATTTCGAATATAGGTGCTGATAGGCATTTCAGATGTAGTTTCTGATAGGCATTTGAAAAATTGGTGCCGATAGGCATTTCAGATATAGGTGCCGATAGGCATTTCAGATAGAGTTGCCGATTGGCATTTTTAAAATAGGTGCCGATAGGCATTTTAGATGTAGTTTCCGATAGGCATTTCAAAAATAGGTGCCGATAGGCATTTCAGATATAGGTGCCGATTGGCATTTCAGATATAGTTGCCGATTGGCATTTTAAAAATAGGTGCTGATAAGCATTTCAGATATAGAAGCCGATAGGTATTTCAAATATAGGTGTCGATAGGCATTTCAAATATGGTTGCCGATAGGCATTTCAAATATAGGTGCCGATAGGCATTTCAGATAGAGTTGCCGATTGGCATTTTAAAAATAGGTGCCGATAGGCATTTTAGATGTAGTTTCCGATAGGCATTTCAAAAATAGGTGCCGATAGGCATTTCAGATATAGGTGCCGATTGGCATTTCAGATATAGTTGCCGATCGGCATTTTAAAAATAGGTGCCGATAGGCATTTCAGATATAGAAGATGATAGGCATTTCAAATATAGGTGCCGATAGGCATTCCAGATATGGTTGCCGATAGGCATTTCAAATATAGGTGCTGATAGGCATTTTAGATGTTGTTTCCGATAGGCATTTCAAAAATAGGTGCCGATAGGCATTTCAGATATAGGTGCCGATAGGCATTTCAGATATAGTTGCCGATTGGCATTTTAAAAATAGGTGCCGATATGCATTTCAGATATAGAAGCCGATAGGCATTCCAAATATAGGTGCCGATAGGCATTTCAGATATGGTTGCCGATAGGCATTTCAAATATAGGTGCTGAAAGGCATTTCAGCTGTAGTTTTCGATAGGCATTTCAAAAATTGGTGCCGATAGGCATTTCAGATATAGGTGCCGATAGGCATTTCAGATATAGTTGCCGATTGGCATTTTAAAAATAAGTGCCGATAGGTATTTCAAATATAGGTGTCGATAGGCATTTCAGATATGGTAGCCGATAGGCATTTCAAATATAGGTGCTGATGTGCATTCCAGATGTAGTTTCCGATAGGCATTTCAAAAATTGGTGCCGATAGGCATTTCAGATATAGGTGCCGATTAGCATTTCAGATATAGTTACCGATTGGCATTTTAAAAATAGGTGCCGATAGGCATTTCAGATATAGAAGCCGATAGATATTTTAAATATAGGTGTCGATAGGCATTTCAGATATGGTTGCCGATAGGCATTTCAAATATAGGTGCTGATAGGCATTTCAAATGTAGTTTCCGATAGGCATTTCAAAAATAGGTGCCCATTGGCATTTTAGATATAGGTGCCGATAGGCATTTCAGATATAGTTGCCGATTGGCATTTTAAAAATAGGTGCCGATAGGCATTTCACATAAAGAAGCCGATAGGAATTTCAAATATAGGTGCCTATAGGCATTCCAGATATGGTTGCCGATAGGCATTTCAAATATAGGTGCCGATAGGCATTTCAGATATAGAAACCGATAGGCATTTTAAAAATACGTGCCGATATGCATTTCATATATAGGTGCCGATAGGCATTTCAGATATAGTTGCCAATTGGCATTTTAAAAATAAGGGCCGATGGGAATTTCAGATATAGAAGCCGATAGGCATTTTATATATAAGTGCCGATAGGCATTCCAGATATGGTTGCCGATAGGCATCTCAAATATAGGTGCTGATAGGCATTTTAGATGTAGTTTCCGATAGGCATTTCAAAAATTGATGCCGATAGGCATTTCAGATATAGGTGCCGATAGGCATTTCAGATATAGTTGCCGATTGGCATTTTAAAAATAGGTGCTGATAGGCATTTCAGATATAAAAGCCGATAGGTATTTCAAATATAGGTGTCGATAGGCATTTCAGATATAATTGCCATTAGGCATTTCAAATATAGGTGCTGATAGGCATTTCAGATGTAGTTTCTGATAGGCATTTCAAAAATAGGTGCCGATAGGCATTTCAGATATAGGTGCCGATAGGCCTTTCAGATAGAGTTGCCGATTGGCATTTTTAAAATAGGTGCCGATAGGCATTTTAGATGTAGTTTCCGATAGGCATTTCAAAAATAGGTGCCGATAGGCATTTCAGATATAGATGCCGATAGGCATATCAGATATAGTTGCCGATTGGAATTTTAAAAATAGGTGCCGATAGGCATTTCAGATATAGAAGCCGATAGGCATTTCAAATATAGGTGCCGATAGGCTTTCCAGATATGGTTGCCGATAGGCATTTCAAATATAGGTGCTGATAGGCATTTTAGCTGTAGTTTCCGATAGGCATTTCAAAAATTGGTGCCGATAGGCATTTCAGATATAGGTGCCGATAGGCATTTCAGATATAGTTGCCGATTGGCATTTTAAAAATAAGTGCCGATAGGTATTTCAAATATAGGTGTCGATAGGCATTTCAGATATGGTTGCCGATAGGCATTTCAAATATAGGTGCTGATAGGCATTTCAGATGTAGTTTCCGATAGGCATTTCAAAAATAGGTGCCGATAGGCATTTCGGATATAGGTGCCGATAGGCATTTCGGATATAGTTGCCGATTGGCATTTTAAAAATAGGTGCCAAAAGGCATTTTAGATGTAGTTTCCGATAGGCATTTCAAAGATAGGTGCCGATAGGCATTTCAGATATAGGTGCCGATAGGCATATCAGATAGAGTTGCCGATAGGCATTTAAAATATAGGTGCCGATAGGCATTTCAAATATAGGTGCTGATATGCATTCCAGATGTAGTTTCCGATAGGCATTTCAAAAATTGGTGCCGATAGGCATTTCAGATATAGGTGCCGATAGGCATTTAAGATATATTTACCGATTGGCATTTTAAAAATAGGTGCCGATAGGCATTTCAGATATAGAAGCCGATAGGTATTTTAAATATAGGTGTCGATAGGCATTTCAGATATGGTTGCCGATAGGCATTTCAAATATAGGTGCTGATAGGCATTTCAGATGTAGTTTCCGATAGGCATTTCAAAAATAGGTGCCCATAGGCATTTTAGATATAGGTGCCGATAGGCATTTCAGATATAGTTGCCGATTGGCATTTTAAAAACAGGTGCCGATAGGCATTTCAGATATAGAAGCCGATAGGTATTTCAAATATAGGTGTCGATAGGCATTTCAGATATGGTTGGCGATAGGCATTTCAAATATAGGTGCTGATAGGCATTTCAGATGTAGTTTTGGATAGGCATTTCAAAAATAGGTGCCGATAGGCATTTCAGATATAGGTGCCTATAGGCATTTCAGATATAGTTGCGATTGGCATTTCAAAAATAGGTGGCGATAGGCATTTCAGATATAGGTGCCGATAGGCATATCAGATATAGTTGCCGATAGGCATTTAAAATATAGGTGCCGATAGGCATTTCAAATTAGGGTGCCGATAGGCATTTCAGATATAGGTGCCGATAGGCATTTCAGATATAGTTGCCGATTGGCATTTTAAAAATAGGTGTCGATAGGCATTTCAGATATAGAAGCCGATAGGCATTCCAAATATAGGTGCCGATAGGCATTTCAGATATGGTTGCCGATAGGCATTTCAAATATAGGTGCTGATAGGCATTCCAGATGTAGTTTCCGAAAGGCATTTCAAAAATTGATGCCGATAGGCATTTCAGATATAGGTGCCGATAGGCATTTTAGATATAGTTCCGGATTGGCATTCTAAAAATAGGTGCCGATAGGCATTTCAGATATAGAAGCCGATAGGTATTTCAAATATAGGTGTCGATAGGCATTTCAGATATGGTTGCCGATATGCATTTCAAATATAGGTGCTGATAGGCATTTCAGATGTAGTTTCCGATAGGCATTTCAAAAATAGGTGCTGATAGGCATTTCAGATATAGGTGCCGATAGGCATTTCAGATATAGTTGCCGATTGGCATTTTAAAAATAGGAGCCGATAGGCATTTCAGATATAGAAGCCGATAGGCATTTCAAATATAGGTGCCGATTGGCATTCCAGATATGGTTGCCGATAGGCATTTCAAATATAGGTGCTGATAGGCATTTCAGATGTAGTTTCCGATAGGTTTTTTCAAAAATAGGTGCCGATAGGCATTTCAGATATAGAAGCCGATAGGCATTTTAAATATAGGTGCCGATAGGCATTGCAGATATAGAAGCCGATAGGAATTTCAAATATAGGTGCCGATAGGCATTTCAGATATAGGTGCCGATAGGCATTTCAAATATAGGTGCCGATAGGCATTTCAGATATAGAAGCCGATAGGCATTTTAAAAATAGGTGCCGATAGGCATTTCAAATATAGGTGCCGATAGGCATTTCAGATATAGTTGCCGATTGGCATTTTAAAAACAGGTGCCGAAAGGCATTTCAGATATAGAAGCCGATAGGTATTTCAAATATAGGTGCCGATAGGCATTCCAGATATGGTTGCCGATAGGCATTTCAAATATAGGTGCTGATAGGCATTTTAGATGTAGTTTCCGATAGGCATTTCGAAAATTGATGCCGATAGGCATTTCAGATATAGGTGCCGATAGGCATTTCAGATATAGAAGCCGATAGGCATTTTAAAAATAGGTGCCGATAGGCATTTCATATATAGGTGCCGATAGGCATTTCAGATATAGTTGCCAATTGGCATTTTAAAAATAGGTGCCGAAAGGCATTTCAGATATAGAAGCCGATAGGTATTTCAAATATAGGTGTCGATAGGCATTTCAGATATGGTGGCCGATAGGCATTTCAAATATAGGAGCAGATAGGCATTTCAGATGTAGTTTCAGAAAGGCATTTCAAAAATAGGTGCCGATAGGCATTTCAGATATAGGTGCCGATAGGCATTTCACATAAAGTTGCCGGTTGGCATTTTAAAAATAGGTGCCGATAGGCATTTCAGATATAGAAGCCGATAGGCATTTAAAATATAGGTGCCGATAGGCATTCCAGATATGGTTGCCGATAGGCATTTCAAATATAAGTGCTGATAGGCATTTCAGATGTAGTTTCCGATAGGCATTTCAAAAATAGGTACCGATAGGCATTTCAGTTATAGGTGCCGATAGGCATTTCAGATATAGTTGCCAATTGGCATTTTAAAAATAGGTGTTGATAGGCATTTCAGATATAGAAGCCGATAGGCATTTCAAATATAGGTGCCGATAGGCATTCCAGATATGGTTGCCGATAGGAATTTCAAATATAGGTGCTGATAGGCATTTCAGATGTAGTTTCCGATAGGCATTTCACAAATTGGTGACGATAGGCATTTCAGATATAGGTGCCGATTGGCATTTCAGATATAGTTGCCGATTGGCATTTTAAAAATGGGTGCTGATAGGCATTTCAGATATAAAAGCCGATAGGTATTTCAAATATAGGTGTCGATAGGCATTTCAGATATGGTTGCCGATAGGCATTTCAAATATAGGTGCTGATAGGCATTTCAGATGTAGTTTCTGATAGGCATTTCAAAAATTGGTGCCGATAGGCATTTCAGATATAGGTGCCGATAGGCATATTAGATATAAATGCCGATTGGCATTTTAAAAATAGGTGTCGATAGGTATTTCAGATATAGAAGCCGATAGGCATTTCAAATATAGGTGCCGATAGGCATTCCAGATATGGTTGCCGATAGGCATTTCAAATATAGGTGCTGATAGGCATTTCAGCTGTAGTTTCCGATAGGCATTTCAAAAATTGGTGCCGATAGGCATTTCAGATATAGGTGCCGATAGGCATTTCAGATATAGTGGCCGATTGGCATTTTAAAAATAAGTACCGATAGGTATCTCAAATATAGGTGTCGATAGGCATTTCAGATATGGTTGCCGATAGGCATTTCAAATATAGGTGCTGATAGGCATTTCAGATGTAGTTTCCGATAGGCATTTCAAAAATAGGTGCCGATAGGCATTTCGGATATAGGTGCCGATAGGCATTTCAAATATATGTGCTGATAGGCATTTCAGTTGTAGTTTCCGATAGGCATTTCAAAAATAGGTGCCCATAGGCATTTTAGATATAGGTGCCGATAGGCATTTCAGATATAGTTGCCGATTGGCATTTTAAAAATAGGTGCCGATAGGCATTTCAGATATAGAAGCCGATAGGAATTTCAAATATAGGTGCCGATAGGCATTCCAGATATGGTTGCCGATAGGCATTTCAAATATAGGTGCCGATAGGCATTTCAGATATAGAAGCCTATAGGCATTTTATATATAGGTGCCGATAGGCATTCCAGATATGGTTACCGATAGGCATTTCAAATATAGGTGCTGATAGGCATTTCAAATGTAGTTTCTGATAGGCATTTCAAAAATTGGTGCCGATAGGCATTTCAGATATAGGTGCCGATAGGCATTTCAGATAGAGTTGCCGAATGGCATTTTTAAAATAGGTGCCGATAGGCATTTTAGATGTAGTTTCCGATAGGCATTTCAAAAATAGGTGCCGATAGGCATTTCAGATATAGGTGCCGATTGGCATTTCAGATATAGTTGCCGATTGGCATTTTAAAAATAGGTGCTGATAGGCATTTCAGATATAGAAGCCGATAGGTATTTCAAATATAGGTGTCGATAGGCATTTCAGATATGGTTGCCGATAGGCATTTCAAATATAGGTGCCGATAGGCATTTCAGATAGAGTTGCCGATTGGCATTTTTAAAATAGGTGCCGATAGGCATTTTAGATGTAGTTTCCGATAGGGATTTCAAAAATAGGTGCCGATAGGCATTTTAGATATAGGTGCCGATTGGCATTTCAGATATAGTTGCCGATTGGCATTTTAAAAATAGGTGCCGATAGGCATTTCAGATATAGAAGATGATAGGCATTTCAAATATAGGTGCCGATAGGCATTCCAGATATGGTTGCCGATAGGCATTTCAAATATAGGTGCTGATAGGCATTTTAGATGTTGTTTCCGATAGGCATTTCAAAAATAGGTGCCGATAGGCATTTCAGATATAGGTGCCGATAGGCATTTCAGATATAGTTGTTGATTGGCATTTTAAAAATAGGTGCCGATAGGCATTTTAAATATAGAAGCCGATAGGCATTTCAAATATAGGTGCCGATAGGCATTCCAGATATGGTTGCCGATAGGCATTTCAAATATAGGTGCTGATAGGCAATTAAGATGTAGTTTCCGATAGGCATTTCAAAAATAGGTGCCGATAGGCATTTCAGATACAGTTGCCGATTGGCATTTTAAAAATAGTTGCCGATAGGCATTTCAGATATAGAAGCCGATAGGTATTTCAAATATAGTTGTCGATAGGCATTTCAGATATGGTTGCCGATAGGCATTTCAAATATAGGTGCTGATAGGCATTTCAGATGTAGTTTCCGATAGGCATTTCAAAAATAGGTGCCGATAGGCATTTCAGATATAGGTGCCGATAGGCATTTCAGATATAGTTGCCGATTGGCATTTTAAAAATAGGTGCTGATAGGCATTTTAGATGTAGTTTTCGATAGGCATTTCAAAAATTGATGCCGATAGGCATTTCAGATATAGGTGCCGATAGGTATTTCCGATATAGTTGCCGATTGGCATTTTAAAAACAGGTGCCGATAGGCATTTCAGATATAAAAGCCTATAGGTATTTCAAATACAGGTGTCGATAGGCATTTCAGATATGGTTGCCGATAGGCATTTCAAATATAGGAGCAGATAGGCATTTTAGATGTAGTTTCCGAAAGGCATTTCAAAAATAGGTGCCGATAGGCATTACAGATATAGGTGCCAATAGGCATTTCAGATATAGTTGCCGGTTGGCATTTTAAAAATAGGTGCCGATAGGCATTTCAGACATAGAAGCCGATAGGCATTTCAAATATAGGTGCCGATAGGCATTCCAGATATGGTTGCCGATAGGCATTTCAAATATAAGTGCGGATAGGCATTTCAGATGTAGTTTCCGATAGGCATTTCAAAAATAGGTACTGATAGGCATTTCAGATATAGGTGCCGATAGGCATTTCAGATATAGTTGCCGATTGGCATTTTAAAAATAGGTGCCGATATTCATTTCAGATATAGAAGCCGATAGGTATTTCAAATATATGTGTCGATAGGCATTTCAGATATGGTTGCCGATAGGCATTTCAAATATAGGTGCTGATAGGCATTTTAGATGTAGTTTTGGATAGGCATTTCAAAAATAGGTGCCGATAGGCATTTCAGATATAGGTGCCTATAGGCATTTCAGATATAGTTGCGATTGGCATTTCAAAAATAGGTGGCGATAGGCATTTCAGATATAGGTGACGATAGGCATATCAGATATAGTTGCCGATAGGCATTTAAAATATAGGTGCCGATAGGCATTTCAAATTAGGGTGTCGATAGGCATTTCAAATATAAATGCCGAAAGGCATTTCAGATATAGGTGCCGATAGGCATTTCTGATGTGGTTGCCTATAAGCATTTCAAATATAAGTGCTGATAGGCATTTCAGATGTGGTTTTCGATAGGCATTTCAAAAATAGGTGCAGATAGGCATTTCAGATATAGGTGCCGATAAGCACTTCAGATATAGTAGCCGATTGGCATTTTAAAAATAGGTGCCGATAGGCATTTCAGATATAGAAGCTGATAGGCATTTCAATTATAGGTGCCGGTACGTATTCCAGATATGGTTGCCGATAGGCATTTCAAATATAGGTGCTGATAGGCATTTCAGATGTAGTTTCCGATAGGCATTTCAAAAATAGGTGCCGATAGGCATTTTAGATATAGGTGCCGATAGGCATTTCATATATAGTTGCCGATTGGCATTTTAAAAATAGGTGTCGATAGGCATTTCAGATATAGGTGCCGATAGGCATTTCAGGTATAGTTACCGATTGGCATTTTAAAAATAGGTGCCGATAAGCATTTCAGTTATAGAAGCCCATAGGTATTTTAAATATAGGTGTCGATAGGCGTTTCAGATATGGTTGCCGATAGGCATTTCAAATATAGGTGCTGATAGGCATTTCAGATGTAGTTTCCGATAGGCATTTCAAAAATAGGTGCCGATAGGCATTTTAGATATAGGTACGGATAGGGATTTCAGATATAGTTGCCGATAGGCATTTTAAAAATAGGTGCCGATAGGCATTTCAGATATAGAAGCCGATAGGAATTTCAAATATAGGTGCCGATAGGCATTCCAGATATGGTTGCCGATAGGCATTTCAAATATAGGTGCCGATAGGCATTTCAGATATAGAAGCCGATAGGCATTTTAAAAATAGGTGCCGATAGGCATTTCATATATAGGTGCCGATAGGCATTTCAGATATAGTTGCCAATTGGCATTTTGAAAATAGGTGCCGATAGGCATTCCAGATATGGTTGCCGATAGGCATCTCAAATATAGGTGCTGATTGGCATTTTAGATGTGGTTTCCGATAGGCATTTCGAAAATTTATGCCGATAGGCATTTCAGATATAGGTGCCGATAGGCATTTCAGATATAGTTGCCGATGGGCATTTTAAAAACAGGTGCCGATAGGCATATCAGATATAGAAGCCGATAGGTATTTCAAATATAGGTGTCGATAGGCATTTCAGATATGGTGGCCGATAGGCATTTCAAATATTGGAGCAGATAGGCATTTCAGATGTAGTTTCTGAAAGGCATTTCAAAAATAGGTGCCTATGGGCATTTCAGATATAGGTGCCGATAGGCATTTCAGATATAGTTGCCGATTGTCATTTTAAAAATAGGTGCCGATAGGCATTTCAGATATAGAAGCCGATAGGCATTTCAAATATAGGTGCCGATAGGCATTCCAGATATGGTTGCCGATAGGCATTTCAAATATAGGTGCTGATAGGCATTTCAGATGTAGTTTCCGATAGGCATTTCAAAAATAGGTGCCGATAGACATTTCAGATATAGGTGCCGATAGGCATATCAGATATAGTTGCCGATAGGCATATAAAATATAGGTGCCGATAGGCATTTCAAATATATATGCCGATTGGCATTTTAAAAATAGGTGCCGATAGGCATTTCACATAAAGAAGCCGATAGGAATTTCAAATATAGGTGCCGATAGGCATCCCAGATATGGTTGCCGATAGGCATTTCAAATATAGGTGCCGATAGGCATTTCAGATATAGAAGCCGATAGGCATTTTAAAAATACGTGCCGATATGCATTTCATATATAGGTGCCGATAGGCATTTCAGATATAGAAGCCGATAGGTATTTTAAATATAGGTGTCGATAGGCATTTCAGATATGGTTGCCGATAGGCATTTCAAATATAGGTGCTGATAGGCATTTCAAATGTAGTTTCCGATAGGCATTTCAAAAATAGGTGCCCATAGGCATTTTAGATATAGGTGCCGATAGGCATTTCAGATATAGTTGCCGATTGGCATTTTAAAAATAGGTGCCGATAGGCATTTCACATAAAGAAGCCGATAGGAATTTCAAATATAGGTGCCGATAGGCATCCCAGATATGGTTGCCGATAGGCATTTCAAATATAGGTGCCGATAGGCATTTCAGATATAGAAGCCGATAGGCATTTTAAAAATACGTGCCGATATGCATTTCATATATAGGTGCCGATAGGCATTTCAGATATAGTTGCCAATTGGCATTTTAAAAATAGGGGCCGATGGGCATTTCAGATATAGAAGCCGATAGGCATTTTATATATAGGTGCCGATAGGCATTCCAGATATGGTTGCCGATAGGCATCTCAAATATAGGTGCTGATAGGCATTTTAGATGTAGTTTCCGATAGGCATTTCAAAAATTGATGCCAATAGGCATTTCAGATATAGGTGCCGATAGGAATTTCAGATATAGTTGCCGATTGGCATTTTAAAAATAGGTGCTGATAGGCATTTCAGATATAGAAGCCGATAGGTATTTCAAATATAGGTGTCGATAGGCATTTCAGATATAATTGCCGATAGGCATTTCAAATATAGGTGCTGATAGGCATTTCAGATGTAGTTTCTGATAGGCATTTCAAAAATAGGTGCCGATAGGCATTTCAGATATAGGTGCCAATAGGCCTTTCAGATAGAGTTGCAGATTGGCATTTTTAAAATAGGTGCCGATAGGCATTTTAGATGTAGTTTCCGATAGGCATTTCAAAAATAGGTGCCGATAGGCATTTCAGATATAGGTGCCGATAGGCATATCAGATATAGTTGCCGATTGGAATTTTAAAAATAGGTGCCGATAGGCATTTCAGATATAGAAGCCGATAGGCATTTCAAATATAGGTGCCGATAGGCTTTCCAGATATGGTTGCCGATAGGCATTTCAAATATAGGTGCTGATAGGCATTTTAGCTGTAGTTTCCGATAGGCATTTCAAAAATTTGTGCCGATAGGCAATTCAGATATAGGTGCCGATAGGCATTTCAGATATAGTTGCCGATTGGCATTTTAAAAATAAGTGCCGATAGGTATTTCAAATATAGGTTTCGATAGGCATTTCAGATATGGTTGCCGATAGGCATTTCTAATATAGGTGCTGATAGGCATTTCAGATGTAGTTTCCGATAGGCATTTCAAAAATAGGTGCCGATAGGCATTTCGGATATAGGTGCCGATAGGCATTTCGGATATAGTTGCCGATTGGCATTTTAAAAATAGGTGCCAAAAGGCATTTTAGATGTAGTTTCCGATAGGCATTTCAAAAATAGATGCCGATAGGCATTTCAGATATAGGTGCCGACAGGCATATCAGATAGAGTTGCCGATAGGCATTTAAAATATAGGTGCCGATAGGCATTTCAAATATAGGTGCTGATATGCATTCCAGATGTAGTTTCCGATAGGCATTTCAAAAATTGGTGCCGATAGGCATTTCAGATATAGGTGCCGATAGGCATTTCAGATATATTTACCGATTGGCATTTTAAAAATAGGTGCCGATAAGCATTTCAGTTATAGAAGCCCATAGGTATTTTAAATATAGGTGTCGATAGGCATTTCAGATATGGTTGCCGATAGGCATCTCAAATATAGGTGCTGATAGGCATTTCAGATGTAGTTTTCGATAGGCATTTGAAAAATAGGTGCCGATAGGCATTTTAGATATAGGTGCCGATAGGCATTTCAGATATAGTTGCCGATAGGCATTTTAAAAATAGGTGCCGATAGGCATTTCAGATATAGAAGCCGATAGGAATTTCAAATATAGGTGCCGATAGGCATTCCAGATATGGTTGCCGATAGGCATTTCAAATATAGGTGCCGATAGGCATTTCAGATATAGAAGCCGATAGGCATTTCAGATATAGTTGCCGATTGGCATTTTAAAAATAAGTGCCGATAGGTATTTCAAATATAGGTGTCGATAGGCATTTCAGATATGGTTGCCGATAGGCATTTCAAATATAGGTGCTGATAGGCATTTCAGATGTAGTTTCTGATAGGCATTTCAAAAATTGGTGCCGATAGGCATTTCAGATATAGGTGCGATAGGCATATTAGATATAGATGCCGATTGGCATTTTAAAAATAGGTGTCGATAGGTATTTCAGATATAGAAGCCGATAGGCATTTCAAATATAGGTGCCGATAGGCACTCCAGATATGGTTGCCGATAGGCATTTCAAATATAGGTGCTGATAGGCATTTCAGCTGTAGTTTCCGATAGGCATTTCAAAAATTGGTGCCGATAGGCATTTCAGATATAGGTGCCGATAGGCATTTCAGATATAGTGGCCGATTGGCATTTTAAAAATAAGTACCGATAGGTATCTCAAATATAGGTGTCGATAGGCATTTCAGATATGGTTGCCGATAGGCATTTCAAATATAGGTGCTGATAGGCATTTCAGATGTAGTTTCCGATAGGCATTTCAAAAATAGGTGCCCATAGGCATTTTAGATATAGGTGCCGATAGGCATTTCAGATATAGTTGCCGATTGGCATTTTAAAAATAGGTGCCGATAGGCATTTCAGATATAGAAGCCGATAGGAATTTCAAATATAGGTGCCGATAGGCATTCCAGATATGGTTGCCGATAGGCATTTCAAATATAGGTGCCGATAGGCATTTCAGATATAGAAGCCGATAGGCATTTTATATATAGGTGCCGATAGGCATTCCAGATATGGTTACCGATAGGCATTTCGAATATAGGTGCTGATAGGCATTTCAGATGTAGTTTCTGATAGGCATTTCAAAAATTGGTGCCGATAGGCATTTCAGATATAGGTGCCGATAGGCATTTCAGATAGAGTTGCCGATTGGCATTTTTAAAATAGGTGCCGATAGGCATTTTAGATGTAGTTTCCGATAGGCATTTCAAAAATAGGTGCCGATAGGCATTTCAGATATAGGTGCCGATTGGCATTTCAGATATAGTTGCCGATTGGCATTTTAAAAATAGGTGCTGATAAGCATTTCAGATATAGAAGCCGATAGGTATTTCAAATATAGGTGTCGATAGGCATTTCAAATATGGTTGCCGATAGGCATTTCAAATATAGGTGCCGATAGGCATTTCAGATAGAGTTGCCGATTGGCATTTTAAAAATAGGTGCCGATAGGCATTTTAGATGTAGTTTCCGATAGGCATTTCAAAAATAGGTGCCGATAGGCATTTCAGATATAGGTGCCGATTGGCATTTCAGATATAGTTGCCGATCGGCATTTTAAAAATAGGTGCCGATAGGCATTTCAGATATAGAAGATGATAGGCATTTCAAATATAGGTGCCGATAGGCATTCCAGATATGGTTGCCGATAGGCATTTCAAATATAGGTGCTGATAGGCATTTTAGATGTTGTTTCCGATAGGCATTTCAAAAATAGGTGCCGATAGGCATTTCAGATATAGGTGCCGATAGGCATTTCAGATATAGTTGCCGATTGGCATTTTAAAAATAGGTGCCGATAGGCATTTCAAATATAGAAGCCGATAGGCATTTAAAATATAGGTGCCGATAGGCATTCCAGATATGGTTACCGATAGGCATTTCAAATATAGGTGCTGAAAGGCATTTCAGCTGTAGTTTTCGATAGGCATTTCAAAAATTGGTGCCGATAGGCATTTCAGATATAGGTGCCGATAGGCATTTCAGATATAGTTGCCGATTGGCATTTTAAAAATAAGTGCCGATAGGTATTTCAAATATAGGTGTCGATAGGCATTTCAGATATAGTTGCCGATTGGCATTTTAAAAATAGTTGCCGATAGGCATTTCAGATATAGAAGCCGATAGGTATTTCAAATATAGGTGTCGATAGGCATTTCAGATATGGTTGCCGATAGGCATTTCAAATATAGGTGCTGATAGGCATTTCAGATGTAGTTTCCGATATGCATTTCAAAAATAGGTGCCGATAGGCATTTCAGATATAGGTGCCGATAGGCATTTCAGATATAGTTGCCGATTGCATTTTAAAAATAGGTGTCGATATGCATTTCAGATATAGAAGCCGATAGGCATTCCAAATATAGGTGCCGATAGGCATTTCAGATATGGTTGCCGATAGGCATTTCAAATATAGGTGCTGAAAGGCATTTCAGCTGTAGTTTTCGATAGGCATTTCAAAAATTGGTGCCGATAGGCATTTCAGATATAGGTGCCGATAGGCATTTCAGATATAGTTGCCGATTGGCATTTTAAAAATAAGTGCCGATAGGTATTTCAAATATAGGTGTCGATAGGCATTTCAGATATGGTAGCCGATAGGCATTTCAAATATAGGTGCTGATAGGCATTTCAGATGTAGTTTCCGATAGGCATTTCAAAAATAGGTGCCGATAGACATTTCAGATATAGGTGCCGATAGGCATATCAGATATAGTTGCCGATAGGCATATAAAATATAGGTGCCGATAGGCATTTCAAATATAGGTGCTGATGTGCATTCCAGATGTAGTTTCCGATAGGCATTTCAAAAATTGGTGCCGATAGGCATTTCAGATATAGGTGCCGATTAGCATTTCAGATATAGTTACCGATTGGCATTTTAAAAATAGGTGCCGATAGGCATTTCAGATATAGAAGCCGATAGATATTTTAAATATAGGTGTCGATAGGCATTTCAGATATGGTTGCCGATAGGCATTTCAAATATAGGTGCTGATAGGCATTTCAAATGTAGTTTCCGATAGGCATTTCAAAATAAGGTGCCCATTGGCATTTTAGATATAGGTGCCGATAGGCATTTCAGATATAGTTGCCGATTGGCATTTTAAAAATAGGTGCCGATAGGCATTTCACATAAAGAAGCCGATAGGAATTTCAAATATAGGTGCCTATAGGCATTCCAGATATGGTTGCCGATAGGCATTTCAAATATAGGTGCCGATAGGCATTTCAGATATAGAAACCGATAGGCATTTTAAAAATACGTGCCGATATGCATTTCATATATAGGTGCCGATAGGCATTTCAGATATAGTTGCCAATTGGCATTTTAAAAATAAGGGCCGATGGGAATTTCAGATATAGAAGCCGATAGGCATTTTATATATAAGTGCCGATAGGCATTCCAGATATGGTTGCCGATAGGCATCTCAAATATAGGTGCTGATAGGCATTTTAGATGTAGTTTCCGATAGGCATTTCAAAAATTGATGCCGATAGGCATTTCAGATATAGGTGCCGATAGGCATTTCAGATATAGTTGCCGATTGGCATTTTAAAAATAGGTGCTGATAGGCATTTCAGATATAAAAGCCGATAGGTATTTCAAATATAGGTGTCGATAGGCATTTCAGATATAATTGCCATTAGGCATTTCAAATATAGGTGCTGATAGGCATTTCAGATGTAGTTTCTGATAGGCATTTCAAAAATAGGTGCCGATAGGCATTTCAGATATAGGTGCCGATAGGCCTTTCAGATAGAGTTGCCGATTGGCATTTTAAAAATAGGTGCCGATAGGCATTTTAGATGTAGTTTCCGATAGGCATTTCAAAAATAGGTGCCGATAGGCATTTCAGATATAGGTGCCGATAGGCATATCAGATATAGTTGCCGATTGGAATTTTAAAAATAGGTGCCGATAGGCATTTCAGATATAGAAGCCGATAGGCATTTCAAATATAGGTGCCGATAGGCTTTCCAGATATGGTTGCCGATAGGCATTTCAAATATAGGTGCTGATAGGCATTTTAGCTGTAGTTTCCGATAGGCATTTCAAAAATTGGTGCCGATAGGCATTTCAGATATAGGTGCCGATAGGCATTTCGGATATAGTTGCCGATTGGCATTTTAAAAATAAGTGCCGATAGGTATTTCAAATATAGGTGTCGATAGGCATTTCAGATATGGTTGCCGATAGGCATTTCAAATATAGGTGCTGATAGGCATTTCAGATGTAGTTTCCGATAGGCATTTCAAAAATAGGTGCCGATAGGCATTTCGGATATAGGTGCCGATAGGCATTTCGGATATAGTTGCCGATTGGCATTTTAAAAATAGGTGCCAAAAGGCATTTTAGATGTAGTTTCCGATAGGCATTTCAAAGATAGGTGCCGATAGGCATTTCAGATATAGGTGCCGATAGGCATATCAGATAGAGTTGCCGATAGGCATTTAAAATATAGGTGCCGATAGGCATTTCAAATATAGGTGCTGATATGCATTCCAGATGTAGTTTCCGATAGGCATTTCAAAAATTGGTGCCGATAGGCATTTCAGATATAGGTGCCGATAGGCATTTAAGATATATTTACCGATTGGCATTTTAAAAATAGGTGCCGATAGGCATTTCAGATATAGAAGCCGATAGGTATTTTAAATATAGGTGTCGATAGGCATTTCAGATATGGTTGCCGATAGGCATTTCAAATATAGGTGCTGATAGGCATTTCAGATGTAGTTTCCGATAGGCATTTCAAAAATAGGTGCCCATAGGCATTTTAGATATAGGTGCCGATAGGCATTTCAGATATAGTTGCCGATTGGCATTTTAAAAACAGGTGCCGATAGGCATTTCAGATATAGAAGCCGATAGGTATTTCAAATATAGGTGTCGATAGGCATTTCAGATATGGTTGGCGATAGGCATTTCAAATATAGGTGCTGATAGGCATTTCAGATGTAGTTTTGGATAGGCATTTCAAAAATAGGTGCCGATAGGCATTTCAGATATAGGTGCCTATAGGCATTTCAGATATAGTTGCGATTGGCATTTCAAAAATAGGTGGCGATAGGCATTTCAGATATAGGTGCCGATAGGCATATCAGATATAGTTGCCGATAGGCATTTAAAATATAGGTGCCGATAGGCATTTCAAATTAGGGTGCCGATAGGCACTTCAGATATAGGTGCCGATAGGCATTTCAGATATAGTTGCCGATTGGCATTTTAAAAATAGGTGTCGATAGGCATTTCAGATATAGAAGCCGATAGGCATTCCAAATATAGGTGCCGATAGGCATTTCAGATATGGTTGCCGATAGGCATTTCAAATATAGGTGCTGATAGGCATTCCAGATGTAGTTTCCGAAAGGCATTTCAAAAATTGATGCCGATAGGCATTTCAGATATAGGTGCCGATAGGCATTTTAGATATAGTTACCGATTGGCATTCTAAAAATAGGTGCCGATAGGCATTTCAGATATAGAAGCCGATAGGTATTTCAAATATAGGTGTCGATAGGCATTTCAGATATGTTTGCCGATAGGCATTTCAAATATAGGTGCTGATAGGCATTTCAGATGTAGTTTCCGATAGGCATTTCAAAAATAGGTGCTGATAGGCATTTCAGATATAGGTGCCGATAGGCATTTCAGATATAGTTGCCGATTGGCATTTTAAAAATAGGAGCCGATAGGCATTTCAGATATAGAAGCCGATAGGCATTTCAAATATAGGTGCCGATTGGCATTCCAGATATGGTTGCCGATAGGCATTTCAAATATAGGTGCTGATAGGCATTTCAGATGTAGTTTCCGATAGGTTTTTTCAAAAATAGGTGCCGATAGGCATTTCAGATATAGAAGCCGATAGGCATTTTAAATATAGGAGCCGATAGGCATTGCAGATATAGAAGCCGATAGGAATTTCAAATATAGGTGCCGATAGGCATTTCAGATATAGGTGCCGATAGGCATTTCAAATATAGGTGCCGATAGGCATTTCAGATATAGAAGCCGATATGCATTTTAAAAATAGGTGCCGATTGGCATTTCAAATATAGGTGCCGATAGGCATTTCAGATATAGTTGCCGATTGGCATTTTAAAAACAGGTGCCGAAAGGCATTTCAGATATAGAAGCCGATAGGTATTTCAAATATAGGTGCCGATAGGCATTCCAGATATGGTTGCCGATAGGCATTTCAAATATAGGTGCTGATAGGCATTTTAGATGTAGTTTCCGATAGGCATTTCGAAAATTGATGCCGATAGGCATTTCAGATATAGGTGCCGATAGGCATTTCAGATATAGAAGCCGATAGGCATTTTAAAAATAGGTGCCGATAGGCATTTCATATATAGGTGCCGATAGGCATTTCAGATATAGTTGCCAATTGGCATTTTAAAAATAGGTGCCGAAAGGCATTTCAGATATAGAAGCCGATAGGTATTTCAAATATAGGTGTCGATAGGCATTTCAGATATAGGTGCCGATAGGCATTTCACATAAAGTTGCCGGTTGGCATTTTAAAAATAGGTGCCGATAGGCATTTCAGATATAGAAGCCGATAGGCATTTAAAATATAGGTGCCGATAGACATTCCAGATATGGTTGCCGATAGGCATTTCAAATATAAGTGCTGATAGGCATTTCAGATGTAGTTTCCGATAGGCATTTCAAAAATAGGTACCGATAGGCATTTCAGATATAGGTGCCGATAGGCATTTCAGATATAGTTGCCAATTGGCATTTTAAAAATAGGTGTTGATAGGCATTTCAGATATAGAAGCCGATAGGCATTTCAAATATAGGTGCCGATAGGCATTCCAGATATGGTTGCCGATAGGAATTTCAAATATAGGTGCTGATAGGCATTTCAGATGTAGTTTCCGATAGGCATTTCACAAATTGGTGACGATAGGCATTTCAGATATAGGTGCCGATTGGCATTTCAGATATAGTTGCCGATTGGCATTTTAAAAATAGGTGCTGATAGGCATTTCAGATATAGAAGCCGATAGGTATTTCAAATATAGGTGTCGATAGGCATTTCAGATATGGTTGCCGATAGGCATTTCAAATATAGGTGCTGATAGGCCTTTCAGATGTAGTTTCTGATAGGCATTTCAAAAATTGGTGCCGATAGGCATTTCAGATATAGGTGCCGATAGGCATATTAGATATAGATGCCGATTGGCATTTTAAAAATAGGTGTCGATAGGTATTTCAGATATAGAAGCCGATAGGCATTTCAAATATAGGTGCCGATAGGCATTCCAGATATGGTTGCCGATAGGCATTTCAAATATAGGTGCTGATAGGCATTTCAGCTGTAGTTTCCGATAGGCATTTCAAAAATTGGTGCCGATAGGCATTTCAGATATAGGTGCCGATAGGCATTTCAGATATAGTGGCCGATTGGCATTTTAAAAATAAGTACCGATAGGTATCTCAAATATAGGTGTCGATAGGCATTTCAGATATGGTTGCCGATAGGCATTTCAAATATAGGTGCTGATAGGCATTTCAGATGTAGTTTCCGATAGGCATTTCAAAAATAGGTGCCGATAGGCATTTCGGATATAGGTGCCGATAGGCATTTCAAATATAGGTGCCGATAGGCATTCCAGATATGGTTGCCGATAGGCATTTCAAATATAGGTGCTGATAGGCATTTCAGATGTAGTTTCCGATAGGCATTTCAAAAATAGGTGCCGATAGACATTTCAGATATAGGTGCCGATAGGCATATCAGATATAGTTGCCGATAGGCATATAAAATATAGGTGCCGATAGGCATTCCAGATATGGTTGCCGATAGGCATTTCAAATATAGGTGCTGATAGGCATTTCAGATGTAGTTTCTGAAAGGCATTTCAAAAATAGGTGCCTATGGGCATTTCAGATATAGGTGCCGATAGGCATTTCAGATATAGTTGCCGATTGTCATTTTAAAAATAGGTGCCGATAGGCATTTCAGATATAGAAGCCGATAGGCATTTCAAATATAGGTGCCGATAGGCATTCCAGATATGGTTGCCGATAGGCATTTCAAATATAGGTGCTGATAGGCATTTCAGATGTAGTTTCCGATAGGCATTTCAAAAATAGGTGCCGATAGACATTTCAGATATAGGTGCCGATAGGCATCCCAGATATGGTTGCCGATAGGCATTTCAAATATAGGTGCCGATAGGCATTTCAGATATAGAAGCCGATAGGCATTTTAAAAATACGTGCCGATATGCATTTCATATATAGGTGCCGATAGGCATTTCAGATATAGAAGCCGATAGGTATTTTAAATATAGGTGTCGATAGGCATTTCAGATATGGTTGCCGATAGGCATTTCAAATATAGGTGCTGATAGGCATTTCAAATGTAGTTTCCGATAGGCATTTCAAAAATAGATGCCCATAGGCATTTTAGATATAGGTGCCGATAGGCATTTCAGATATAGTTGCCGATTGGCATTTTAAAAATAGGTGCCGATAGGCATTTCACATAAAGAAGCCGATAGGAATTTCAAATATAGGTGCCGATAGGCATCCCAGATATGGTTGCCGATAGGCATTTCAAATATAGGTGCCGATAGGCATTTCAGATATAGAAGCCGATAGGCATTTTAAAAATACGTGCCGATATGCATTTCATATATAGGTGCCGATAGGCATTTCAGATATAGTTGCCAATTGGCATTTTAAAAATAGGGGCCGATGGGCATTTCAGATATAGAAGCCGATAGGCATTTTATATATAGGTGCCGATAGGCATTCCAGATATGGTTGCCGATAGGCATCTCAAATATAGGTGCTGATAGGCATTTTAGATGTAGTTTCCGATAGGCATTTCAAAAATTGATGCCGATAGGCATTTCAGATATAGGTGCCGATAGGAATTTCAGATATAGTTGCCGATTGGCATTTTAAAAATAGGTGCTGATAGGCATTTCAGATATAGAAGCCGATAGGTATTTCAAATATAGGTGTCGATAGGCATTTCAGATATAATTGCCGATAGGCATTTCAAATATAGGTGCTGATAGGCATTTCAGATGTAGTTTCTGATAGGCATTTCAAAAATAGGTGCCGATAGGCATTTCAGATATAGGTGCCGATAGGCCTTTCAGATAGAGTTGCAGATTGGCATTTTTAAAATAGGTGCCGATAGGCATTTTAGATGTAGTTTCCGATAGGCATTTCAAAAATAGGTGCCGATAGGCATTTCAGATATAGGTGCCGATAGGCATATCAGATATAGTTGCCGATTGGAATTTTAAAAATAGGTGCCGATAGGCATTTCAGATATAGAAGCCGATAGGCATTTCAAATATAGGTGCCGATAGGCTTTCCAGATATGGTTGCCGATAGGCATTTCAAATATAGGTGCTGATAGGCATTTTAGCTGTAGTTTCCGATAGGCATTTCAAAAATTGGTGCCGATAGGCAATTCAGATATAGGTGCCGATAGGCATTTCAGATATAGTTGCCGATTGGCATTTTAAAAATAAGTGCCGATAGGTATTTCAAATATAGGTGTCGATAGGCATTTCAGATATGGTTGCCGATAGGCATTTCTAATATAGGTGCTGATAGGCATTTCAGATGTAGTTTCCGATAGGCATTTCAAAAATAGGTGCCGATAGGCATTTCGGATATAGGTGCCGATAGGCATTTCGGATATAGTTGCCGATTGGCATTTTAAAAATAGGTGCCAAAAGGCATTTTAGATGTAGTTTCCGATAGGCATTTCAAAAATAGATGCCGATAGGCATTTCAGATATAGGTGCCGATAGGCATATCAGATAGAGTTGCCGATAGGCATTTAAAATATAGGTGCCGATAGGCATTTCAAATATAAGTGCTGATATGCATTCCAGATGTAATTTCCGATAGGCATTTCAAAAATTGGTGCCGATAGGCATTTCAGATATAGGTGCCGATAGGCATTCCAGATATATTTACCGATTGGCATTTTAAAAATAGGTGCCGATAAGCATTTCAGTTATAGAAGCCCATAGGTATTTTAAATATAGGTGTCGATAGGCATTTCAGATATGGTTGCCGATAGGCATCTCAAATATAGGTGCTGATAGGCATTTCAGATGTAGTTTTCGATAGGCATTTAAAAAATAGGTGCCGATAGGCATTTTAGATATAGGTGCCGATAGGCATTTCAGATATAGTTGCCGATAGGCATTTTAAAAATAGGTGCCGATAGGCATTTCAGATATAGAAGCCGATAGGAATTTCAAATATAGGTGACGATAGGCATTCCAGATATGGTTGCCGATAGGCATTTCAAATATAGGTGCCGATAGGCATTTCAGATATAGAAGCCGATAGGCATTTCAGATATAGGTGTCGATAGGCATTTCAGATATGGTTGCCGATAGGCATTTCAAATATAGGTGCTGATAGGCATTTCAGATGTAGTTTCTGATAGGCATTTCAAAAATTGGTGCCGATAGGCATTTCAGATATAGGTGCGATAGGCATATTAGATATAGATGCCGATTGGCATTTTAAAAATAGGTGTCGATAGGTATTTCAGATATAGAAGCCGATAGGCATTTCAAATATAGGTGCCGATAGGCACTCCAGATATGGTTGCCGATAGGCATTTCAAATATAGGTGCTGATAGGCATTTCAGCTGTAGTTTCCGATAGGCATTTCAAAAATTGGTGCCGATAGGCATTTCAGATATAGGTGCCGATAGGCATTTCAGATATAGTGGCCGATTGGCATTTTAAAAATAAGTACCGATAGGTATCTCAAATATAGGTGTCGATAGGCATTTCAGATATGGTTGCCGATAGGCATTTCAAATATAGGTGCTGATAGGCATTTTTAGATGTAGTTTCCGATAGGCATTTCAAAAATAGGTGCCCATAGGCATTTTAGATATAGGTGCCGATAGGCATTTCAGATATAGTTGCCGATTGGCATTTTAAAAATAGGTGCCGATAGGCATTTCAGATATAGAAGCCGATAGGAATTTCAAATATAGGTGCCGATAGGCATTCCAGATATGGTTGCCGATAGGCATTTCAAATATAGGTGCCGATAGGCATTTCAGATATAGAAGCCGATAGGCATTTTATATATAGGTGCCGATAGGCATTCCAGATATGGTTACCGATAGGCATTTCGAATATAGGTGCTGATAGGCATTTCAGATGTAGTTTCTGATAGGCATTTCAAAAATTGGTGCCGATAGGCATTTCAGATATAGGTGCCGATAGGCATTTCAGATAGAGTTGCCGATTGGCATTTTTAAAATAGGTGCCGATAGGCATTTTAGATGTAGTTTCCGATAGGCATTTCAAAAATAGGTGCCGATAGGCATTTCAGATATAGGTGCCGATTGGCATTTCAGATATAGTTGCCGATTGGCATTTTAAAAATAGGTGCTGATAAGCATTTCAGATATAGAAGCCGATAGGTATTTCAAATATAGGTGTCGATAGGCATTTCAAATATGGTTGCCAATAGGCATTTCAAATATAGGTGCCGATAGGCATTTCAGATAGAGTTGCCGATTGGCATTTTAAAAATAGGTGCCGATAGGCATTTTAGATGTAGTTTCCGATAGGCATTTCAAAAATAGGTGCCGATAGGCATTTCAGATATAGGTGCCGATTGGCATTTCAGATATAGTTGCCGATCGGCATTTTAAAAATAGGTGCCGATAGGCATTTCAGATATAGAAGATGATAGGCATTTCAAATATAGGTGCCGATAGGCATTCCAGATATGGTTGCCGATAGGCATTTCAAATATAGGTGCTGATAGGCATTTTAGATGTTGTTTCCGATAGGCATTTCAAAAATAGGTGCCGATAGGCATTTCAGATATAGGTGCCGATAGGCATTTCAGATATAGTTGCCGATTGGCATTTTAAAAATAGGTGCCGATAGGCATTTCAAATATAGAAGCCGATAGGCATTTAAAATATAGGTGCCGATAGGCATTCCAGATATGGTTACCGATAGGCATTTCAAATATAGGTGCTGATAGGCAATTCAGATGTAGTTTCCGATAGGCATTTCAAAAATAGGTGCCGATAGGCATTTCAGATATAGTTGCCGATTGGCATTTTAAAAATAGTTGCCGATAGGCATTTCAGATATAGAAGCCGATAGGTATTTCAAATATAGGTGTCGATAGGCATTTCAGATATGGTTGCCGATAGGCATTTCAAATATAGGTGCTATTAGGCATTTCAGATGTAGTTTCCGATAGGCATTTCAAAAATAGGTGCCGATAGGCATTTCAGATATAGGTGCCGATAGGCATTTCAGATATAGTTGCCGATTGCATTTTAAAAATAGGTGTCGATATGCATTTCAGATATAGAAGCCGATAGGCATTCCAAATATAGGTGCCGATAGGCATTTCAGATATGGTTGCCGATAGGCATTTCAAATATAGGTGCTGAAAGGCATTTCAGCTGTAGTTTTCGATAGGCATTTCAAAAATTGGTGCCGATAGGCATTTCAGATATAGGTGCCGATAGGCATTTCAGATATAGTTGCCGATTGGCATTTTAAAAATAAGTGCCGATAGGTATTTCAAATATAGGTGTCGATAGGCATTTCAGATATGGTAGCCGATAGGCATTTCAAATATAGGTGCTGATAGGCATTTCAGATGTAGTTTCCGATAGGCCTTTCAAAAATAGGTGCCGATAGACATTTCAGATATAGGTGCCGATAGGCATATCAGATATAGTTGCCGATAGGCATATAAAATATAGGTGCCGATAGGCATTTCAAATATAGGTGCTGATGTGCATTCCAGATGTAGTTTCCGATAGGCATTTCAAAAATTGGTGCCGATAGGCATTTCAGATATAGGTGCCGATTAGCATTTCAGATATAGTTACCGATTGGCATTTTAAAAATAGGTGCCGATAGGCATTTCAGATATAGAAGCCGATAGGTATTTTAAATATAGGTGTCGATAGGCATTTCAGATATGGTTGCCGATAGGCATTTCAAATATAGGTGCTGATAGGCATTTCAAATGTAGTTTCCGATAGGCATTTCAAAAATAGGTGCCCATTGGCATTTTAGATATAGGTGCCGATAGGCATTTCAGATATAGTTGCCGATTGGCATTTTAAAAATAGGTGCCGATAGGCATTTCACATAAAGAAGCCGATAGGAATTTCAAATATTGGTGCCTATAGGCATTCCAGATATGGTTGCCGATAGGCATTTCAAATATAGGTGCCGATAGGCATTTCAGATATAGAAACCGATAGGCATTTTAAAAATACGTGCCGATATGCATTTCATATATAGGTGCCGATAGGCATTTCAGATATAGTTGCCAATTGGCATTTTAAAAATAAGGGCCGATGGGCATTTCAGATATAGAAGCCGATAGGCATTTTATATATAAGTGCCGATAGGCATTCCAGATATGGTTGCCGATAGGCATCTCAAATATAGGTGCTGATAGGCATTTTAGATGTAGTTTCCGATAGGCATTTCAAAAATTGATGCCGATAGGCATTTCAGATATAGGTGCCGATAGGCATTTCAGATATAGTTGCCGATTGGCATTTTAAAAATAGGTGCTGATAGGCATTTCAGATATAAAAGCCGATAGGTATTTCAAATATAGGTGTCGATAGGCATTTCAGATATAATTGCCATTAGGCATTTCAAATATAGGTGCTGATAGGCATTTCAGATGTAGTTTCTGATAGGCATTTCAAAAATAGGTGCCGATAGGCATTTCAGATATAGGTGCCGATAGGCCTTTCAGATAGAGTTGCCGATTGGCATTTTTAAAATAGGTGCCGATAGGCATTTTAGATGTAGTTTCCGATAGGCATTTCAAAAATAGGTGCCGATAGGCATTTCAGATATAGGTGCCGATAGGCATATCAGATATAGTTGCCGATTGGAATTTTAAAAATAGGTGCCGATAGGCATTTCAGATATAGAAGCCGATAGGCATTTCAAATATAGGTGCCGATAGGCTTTCCAGATATGGTTGCCGTAAGGCATTTCAAATATAGGTGCTGATAGGCATTTTAGCTGTAGTTTCCGATAGGCATTTCAAAAATTAGTGCCGATAGGCATTTCAGATATAGGTGCCGATAGGCATTTCAGATATAGTTGCCGATTGGCATTTTAAAAATAAGTGCCGATAGGTATTTCAAATATAGGTGTCGATAGGCATTTCAGATATGGTTGCCGATAGGCATTTCAAATATAGGTGCTGATAGGCATTTCAGATGTAGTTTCCGATAGGCATTTCAAAAATAGGTGCCGATAGGCATTTCGGATATAGGTGCCGATAGGCATTTCGGATATAGTTGCCGATTGGCATTTTAAAAATAGGTGCCAAAAGGCATTTTAGATGTAGTTTCCGATAGGCATTTCAAAGATAGGTGCCGATAGGCATTTCAGATATAGGTGCCGATAGGCATATCAGATAGAGTTGCCGATAGGCATTTAAAATATAGGTGCCGATAGGCATTTCAAATATAGGTGCTGATATGCATTCCAGATGTAGTTTCCGATAGGCATTTCAAAAATTGGTGCCGATAGGCATTTCAGATATAGGTGCCGATAGGCATTTAAGATATATTTACCGATTAGCATTTTAAAAATAGGTGCCGATAGGCATTTCAGATATAGAAGCCGATAGGTATTTTAAATATAGGTGTCGATAGGCATTTCAGATATGGTTGCCGATAGGCATTTCAAATATAGGTGCTGATAGGCATTTCAGATGTAGTTTCCGATAGGCATTTCAAAAATAGGTGCCCATAGGCATTTTAGATATAGGTGCCGATAGGCATTTCAGATATAGTTGCCGATTGGCATTTTAAAAACAGGTGCCGATAGGCATTTCAGATATAGAAGCCGATAGGTATTTCAAATATAGGTGTCGATAGGCATTTCAGATATGGTTGGCGATAGGCATTTCAAATATAGGTGCTGATAGGCATTTCAGATGTAGTTTTGGATAGGCATTTCAAAAATAGGTGCCGATAGGCATTTCAGATATAGGTGCCTATAGGCATTTCAGATATAGTTGCGATTGGCATTTCAAAAATAGGTGGCGATAGGCATTTCAGATATAGGTGCCGATAGGCATATCAGATATAGTTGCCGATAGGCATTTAAAATATAGGTGCCGATAGGCATTTCAAATTAGGGTGCCGATAGGCATTTCAGATATAGGTGCCGATAGGCATTTCAGATATAGTTGCCGATTGGCATTTTAAAAATAGGTGTCGATAGGCATTTCAGATATAGAAGCCGATAGGCATTCCAAATATAGGTGCCGATAGGCATTTCAGATATGGTTGCCGATAGGCATTTCAAATATAGGTGCTGATAGGCATTCCAGATGTAGTTTCCGAAAGGCATTTCAAAAATTGATGCCGATAGGCATTTCAGATATAGGTGCCGATAGGCATTTTAGATATAGTTACCGATTGGCATTCTAAAAATAGGTGCCGATAGGCATTTCAGATATAGAAGCCGATAGGTATTTCAAATATAGGTGTCGATAGGCATTTAAGATATGTTTGCCGATAGGCATTTCAAATATAGGTGCTGATAGGCATTTCAGATGTAGTTTCCGATAGGCCTTTCAAAAATAGGTGCTGATAGGCATTTCAGATATAGGTGCCGATAGGCATTTCAGATATAGTTGCCGATTGGCATTTTAAAAATAGGAGCCGATAGGCATTTCAGATATAGAAGCCGATAGGCATTTCAAATATAGGTGCCGATTGGCATTCCAGATATGGTTGCCGATAGGCATTTCAAATATAGGTGCTGATAGGCATTTCAGATGTAGTTTCCGATAGGTTTTTTCAAAAATAGGTGCCGATAGGCATTTCAGATATAGAAGCCGATAGGCATTTTAAATATAGGAGCCGATAGGCATTGCAGATATAGAAGCCGATAGGAATTTCAAATATAGGTGCCGATAGGCATTTCAGATATAGGTGCCGATAGGCATTTCAAATATAGGTGCCGATAGGCATTTCAGATATAGAAGCCGATAGGCATTTTAAAAATAGGTGCCGATAGGCATTTCAAATATAGGTGCCGATAGGCATTTCAGATATAGTTGCCGATTGGCATTTTAAAAACAGGTGCCGAAAGGCATTTCAGATATAGAAGCCGATAGGTATTTCAAATATAGGTGCCGATAGGCATTCCAGATATGGTTGCCGATAGGCATTTCAAATATAGGTGCTGATAGGCATTTTAGATGTAGTTTCCGATAGGCATTTCGAAAATTGATGCCGATAGGCATTTCAGATATAGGTGCCGATAGGCATTTCAGATATAGAAGCCGATAGGCATTTTAAAAATAGGTGCCGATAGGCATTTCATATATAGGTGCCGATAGGCATTTCAGATATAGTTGCCAATTGGCATTTTAAAAATAGGTGCCGAAAGGCATTTCAGATATAGAAGCCGATAGGTATTTCAAATATAGGTGTCGATAGGCATTTCAGATATAGGTGCCGATAGGCATTTCACATAAAGTTGCCGGTTGGCATTTTAAAAATAGGTGCCGATAGGCATTTCAGATATAGAAGCCGATAGGCATTTAAAATATAGGTGCCGATAGTCATTCCAGATATGGTTGCCGATAGGCATTTCAAATATAAGTGCTGATAGGCATTTCAGATGTAGTTTCCGATAGGCATTTCAAAAATAGGTACCGATAGGCATTTCAGATATAGGTGCCGATAGGCATTTCAGATATAGTTGCCAATTGACATTTTAAAAACAGGTGTTGATAGGCATTTCAGATATAGAAGCCGATAGGCATTTCAAATATAGGTGCCGATAGGCATTCCAGATATGGTTGCCGATAGGAATTTCAAATATAGGTGCTGATAGGCATTTCAGATGTAGTTTCCGATAGGCATTTCACAAATTGGTGACGATAGGCATTTCAGATATAGGTGCCGATTGGCATTTCAGATATAGTTGCCGATTGGCATTTTAAAAATAGGTGCTGATAGGCATTTCAGATATAGAAGCCGATAGGTATTTCAAATATAGGTGTCGATAGGCATTTCAGATATGGTTGCCGATAGGCATTTCAAATATAGGTGCTGATAGGCATTTCAGATGTAGTTTCTGATAGGCATTTCAAAAATTGGTGCCGATAGGCATTTCAGATATAGGTGCCGATAGGCATATTAGATATAGATGCCGATTGGCATTTTAAAAATAGGTGTCGATAGGTATTTCAGATATAGAAGCCGATAGGCATTTCAAATATAGGTGCCGATAGGCATTCCAGATATGGTTGCCGATAGGCATTTCAAATATAGGTGCTGATAGGCATTTCAGCTGTAGTTTCCGATAGGCATTTCAAAAATTGGTGCCGATAGGCATTTCAGATATAGGTGCCGATAGGCATTTCAGATATAGTGGCCGATTGGCATTTTAAAAATAAGTACCGATAGGTATCTCAAATATAGGTGTCGATAGGCATTTCAGATATGGTTGCCGATAGGCATTTCAAATATAGGTGCTGATAGGCATTTCAGATGTAGTTTCCGATAGGCATTTCAAAAATAGGTGCCGATAGGCATTTCGGATATAGGTGCCGATAGGCATTTCAAATATATGTGCTGATAGGCATTTCAGTTGTAGTTTCCGATAGGCATTTCAAAAATAGGTGCCCATAGGCATTTTAGATATAGGTGCCGATAGGCATTTCAGATATAGTTGCCGATTGGCATTTTAAAAATAGGTGCCGATAGGCATTTCAGATATAGAAGCCGATAGGAATTTCAAATATAGGTGCCGATAGGCATTCCAGATACGGTTGCCGATAGGCATTTCAAATATAGGTGCCGATAGGCATTTCAGATATAGAAGCCGATAGGCATTTTATATATAGGTGCCGATAGGCATTCCAGATATGGTTACCGATAGGCATTTCAAATATAGGTGCTGATGTGCATTCCAGATGTAGTTTCCGATAGGCATTTCAAAAATTGGTGCCGATAGGCATTTCAGATATAGGTGCCGATTAGCATTTCAGATATAGTTACCGATTGGCATTTTAAAAATAGGTGCCGATAGGCATTTCAGATATAGAAGCCGATAGGTATTTTAAATATAGGTGTCGATAGGCATTTCAGATATGGTTGCCGATAGGCATTTCAAATATAGGTGCTGATAGGCATTTCAAATGTAGTTTCCGATAGGCATTTCAAAAATAGGTGCCCATTGGCATTTTAGATATAGGTGCCGATAGGCATTTCAGATATAGTTGCCGATTGGCATTTTAAAAATAGGTGCCGATAGGCATTTCACATAAAGAAGCCGATAGGAATTTCAAATATTGGTGCCTATAGGCATTCCAGATATGGTTGCCGATAGGCATTTCAAATATAGGTGCCGATAGGCATTTCAGATATAGAAACCGATAGGCATTTTAAAAATACGTGCCGATATGCATTTCATATATAGGTGCCGATAGGCATTTCAGATATAGTTGCCAATTGGCATTTTAAAAATAAGGGCCGATGGGCATTTCAGATATAGAAGCCGATAGGCATTTTATATATAAGTGCCGATAGGCATTCCAGATATGGTTGCCGATAGGCATCTCAAATATAGGTGCTGATAGGCATTTTAGATGTAGTTTCCGATAGGCATTTCAAAAATTGATGCCGATAGGCATTTCAGATATAGGTGCCGATAGGCATTTCAGATATAGTTGCCGATTGGCATTTTAAAAATAGGTGCTGATAGGCATTTCAGATATAAAAGCCGATAGGTATTTCAAATATAGGTGTCGATAGGCATTTCAGATATAATTGCCATTAGGCATTTCAAATATAGGTGCTGATAGGC
The DNA here is from genome assembly GCA_034508555.1 of Venustoraphidia nigricollis. Taxonomy (NCBI): domain Eukaryota; kingdom Metazoa; phylum Arthropoda; class Insecta; order Raphidioptera; family Raphidiidae; genus Venustoraphidia; species Venustoraphidia nigricollis. Next base: position 619,751 of record JAVRKA010000129.1, on the reverse strand, counting down.
ATTTCAGATGTAGTTTCTGATAGGCATTTCAAAAATAGGTGCCGATAGGCATTTCAGATATAGGTGCCGATAGGCCTTTCAGATAGAGTTGCCGATTGGCATTTTTAAAATAGGTGCCGATAGGCATTTTAGATGTAGTTTCCGATAGGCATTTCAAAAATAGGTGCCGATAGGCATTTCAGATATAGGTGCCGATAGGCATATCAGATATAGTTGCCGATTGGAATTTTAAAAATAGGTGCCGATAGGCATTTCAGATATAGAAGCCGATAGGCATTTCAAATATAGGTGCCGATAGGCTTTCCAGATATGGTTGCCGTAAGGCATTTCAAATATAGGTGCTGATAGGCATTTTAGCTGTAGTTTCCGATAGGCATTTCAAAAATTAGTGCCGATAGGCATTTCAGATATAGGTGCCGATAGGCATTTCAGATATAGTTGCCGATTGGCATTTTAAAAATAAGTGCCGATAGGTATTTCAAATATAGGTGTCGATAGGCATTTCAGATATGGTTGCCGATAGGCATTTCAAATATAGGTGCTGATAGGCATTTCAGATGTAGTTTCCGATAGGCATTTCAAAAATAGGTGCCGATAGGCATTTCGGATATAGGTGCCGATAGGCATTTCGGATATAGTTGCCGATTGGCATTTTAAAAATAGGTGCCAAAAGGCATTTTAGATGTAGTTTCCGATAGGCATTTCAAAGATAGGTGCCGATAGGCATTTCAGATATAGGTGCCGATAGGCATATCAGATAGAGTTGCCGATAGGCATTTAAAATATAGGTGCCGATAGGCATTTCAAATATAGGTGCTGATATGCATTCCAGATGTAGTTTCCGATAGGCATTTCAAAAATTGGTGCCGATAGGCATTTCAGATATAGGTGCCGATAGGCATTTAAGATATATTTACCGATTAGCATTTTAAAAATAGGTGCCGATAGGCATTTCAGATATAGAAGCCGATAGGTATTTTAAATATAGGTGTCGATAGGCATTTCAGATATGGTTGCCGATAGGCATTTCAAATATAGGTGCTGATAGGCATTTCAGATGTAGTTTCCGATAGGCATTTCAAAAATAGGTGCCCATAGGCATTTTAGATATAGGTGCCGATAGGCATTTCAGATATAGTTGCCGATTGGCATTTTAAAAACAGGTGCCGATAGGCATTTCAGATATAGAAGCCGATAGGTATTTCAAATATAGGTGTCGATAGGCATTTCAGATATGGTTGGCGATAGGCATTTCAAATATAGGTGCTGATAGGCATTTCAGATGTAGTTTTGGATAGGCATTTCAAAAATAGGTGCCGATAGGCATTTCAGATATAGGTGCCTATAGGCATTTCAGATATAGTTGCGATTGGCATTTCAAAAATAGGTGGCGATAGGCATTTCAGATATAGGTGCCGATAGGCATATCAGATATAGTTGCCGATAGGCATTTAAAATATAGGTGCCGATAGGCATTTCAAATTAGGGTGCCGATAGGCATTTCAGATATAGGTGCCGATAGGCATTTCAGATATAGTTGCCGATTGGCATTTTAAAAATAGGTGTCGATAGGCATTTCAGATATAGAAGCCGATAGGCATTCCAAATATAGGTGCCGATAGGCATTTCAGATATGGTTGCCGATAGGCATTTCAAATATAGGTGCTGATAGGCATTCCAGATGTAGTTTCCGAAAGGCATTTCAAAAATTGATGCCGATAGGCATTTCAGATATAGGTGCCGATAGGCATTTTAGATATAGTTACCGATTGGCATTCTAAAAATAGGTGCCGATAGGCATTTCAGATATAGAAGCCGATAGGTATTTCAAATATAGGTGTCGATAGGCATTTAAGATATGTTTGCCGATAGGCATTTCAAATATAGGTGCTGATAGGCATTTCAGATGTAGTTTCCGATAGGCCTTTCAAAAATAGGTGCTGATAGGCATTTCAGATATAGGTGCCGATAGGCATTTCAGATATAGTTGCCGATTGGCATTTTAAAAATAGGAGCCGATAGGCATTTCAGATATAGAAGCCGATAGGCATTTCAAATATAGGTGCCGATTGGCATTCCAGATATGGTTGCCGATAGGCATTTCAAATATAGGTGCTGATAGGCATTTCAGATGTAGTTTCCGATAGGTTTTTTCAAAAATAGGTGCCGATAGGCATTTCAGATATAGAAGCCGATAGGCATTTTAAATATAGGAGCCGATAGGCATTGCAGATATAGAAGCCGATAGGAATTTCAAATATAGGTGCCGATAGGCATTTCAGATATAGGTGCCGATAGGCATTTCAAATATAGGTGCCGATAGGCATTTCAGATATAGAAGCCGATAGGCATTTTAAAAATAGGTGCCGATAGGCATTTCAAATATAGGTGCCGATAGGCATTTCAGATATAGTTGCCGATTGGCATTTTAAAAACAGGTGCCGAAAGGCATTTCAGATATAGAAGCCGATAGGTATTTCAAATATAGGTGCCGATAGGCATTCCAGATATGGTTGCCGATAGGCATTTCAAATATAGGTGCTGATAGGCATTTTAGATGTAGTTTCCGATAGGCATTTCGAAAATTGATGCCGATAGGCATTTCAGATATAGGTGCCGATAGGCATTTCAGATATAGAAGCCGATAGGCATTTTAAAAATAGGTGCCGATAGGCATTTCATATATAGGTGCCGATAGGCATTTCAGATATAGTTGCCAATTGGCATTTTAAAAATAGGTGCCGAAAGGCATTTCAGATATAGAAGCCGATAGGTATTTCAAATATAGGTGTCGATAGGCATTTCAGATATAGGTGCCGATAGGCATTTCACATAAAGTTGCCGGTTGGCATTTTAAAAATAGGTGCCGATAGGCATTTCAGATATAGAAGCCGATAGGCATTTAAAATATAGGTGCCGATAGTCATTCCAGATATGGTTGCCGATAGGCATTTCAAATATAAGTGCTGATAGGCATTTCAGATGTAGTTTCCGATAGGCATTTCAAAAATAGGTACCGATAGGCATTTCAGATATAGGTGCCGATAGGCATTTCAGATATAGTTGCCAATTGACATTTTAAAAACAGGTGTTGATAGGCATTTCAGATATAGAAGCCGATAGGCATTTCAAATATAGGTGCCGATAGGCATTCCAGATATGGTTGCCGATAGGAATTTCAAATATAGGTGCTGATAGGCATTTCAGATGTAGTTTCCGATAGGCATTTCACAAATTGGTGACGATAGGCATTTCAGATATAGGTGCCGATTGGCATTTCAGATATAGTTGCCGATTGGCATTTTAAAAATAGGTGCTGATAGGCATTTCAGATATAGAAACCGATAGGCATTTTAAAAATACGTGCCGATATGCATTTCATATATAGGTGCCGATAGGCATTTCAGATATAGTTGCCAATTGGCATTTTAAAAATAAGGGCCGATGGGCATTTCAGATATAGAAGCCGATAGGCATTTTATATATAAGTGCCGATAGGCATTCCAGATATGGTTGCCGATAGGCATCTCAAATATAGGTGCTGATAGGCATTTTAGATGTAGTTTCCGATAGGCATTTCAAAAATTGATGCCGATAGGCATTTCAGATATAGGTGCCGATAGGCATTTCAGATATAGTTGCCGATTGGCATTTTAAAAATAGGTGCTGATAGGCATTTCAGATATAAAAGCCGATAGGTATTTCAAATATAGGTGTCGATAGGCATTTCAGATATAATTGCCATTAGGCATTTCAAATATAGGTGCTGATAGGCATTTCAGATGTAGTTTCTGATAGGCATTTCAAAAATAGGTGCCGATAGGCATTTCAGATATAGGTGCCGATAGGCCTTTCAGATAGAGTTGCCGATTGGCATTTTTAAAATAGGTGCCGATAGGCATTTTAGATGTAGTTTCCGATAGGCATTTCAAAAATAGGTGCCGTTAGGCATTTCAGATATAGGTGCCGATAGGCATATCAGATATAGTTGCCGATTGGAATTTTAAAAATAGGTGCCGATAGGCATTTCAGATATAGAAGCCGATAGGCATTTCAAATATAGGTGCCGATAGGCTTTCCAGATATGGTTGCCGTAAGGCATTTCAAATATAGGTGCTGATAGGCATTTTAGCTGTAGTTTCCGATAGGCATTTCAAAAATTAGTGCCGATAGGCATTTCAGATATAGGTGCCGATAGGCATTTCAGATATAGTTGCCGATTGGCATTTTAAAAATAAGTGCCGATAGGTATTTCAAATATAGGTGTCGATAGGCATTTCAGATATGGTTGCCGATAGGCATTTCAAATATAGGTGCTGATAGGCATTTCAGATGTAGTTTCCGATAGGCATTTCAAAAATAGGTGCCGATAGGCATTTCGGATATAGGTGCCGATAGGCATTTCGGATATAGTTGCCGATTGGCATTTTAAAAATAGGTGCCAAAAGGCATTTTAGATGTAGTTTCCGATAGGCATTTCAAAGATAGGTGCCGATAGGCATTTCAGATATAGGTGCCGATAGGCATATCAGATAGAGTTGCCGATAGGCATTTAAAATATAGGTGCCGATAGGCATTTCAAATATAGGTGCTGATATGCATTCCAGATGTAGTTTCCGATAGGCATTTCAAAAATTGGTGCCGATAGGCATTTCAGATATAGGTGCCGATAGGCATTTAAGATATATTTACCGATTAGCATTTTAAAAATAGGTGCCGATAGGCATTTCAGATATAGAAGCCGATAGGTATTTTAAATATAGGTGTCGATAGGCATTTCAGATATGGTTGCCGATAGGCATTTCAAATATAGGTGCTGATAGGCATTTCAGATGTAGTTTCCGATAGGCATTTCAAAAATAGGTGCCCATAGGCATTTTAGATATAGGTGCCGATAGGCATTTCAGATATAGTTGCCGATTGGCATTTTAAAAACAGGTGCCGATAGGCATTTCAGATATAGAAGCCGATAGGTATTTCAAATATAGGTGTCGATAGGCATTTCAGATATGGTTGGCGATAGGCATTTCAAATATAGGTGCTGATAGGCATTTCAGATGTAGTTTTGGATAGGCATTTCAAAAATAGGTGCCGATAGGCATTTCAGATATAGGTGCCTATAGGCATTTCAGATATAGTTGCGATTGGCATTTCAAAAATAGGTGGCGATAGGCATTTCAGATATAGGTGCCGATAGGCATATCAGATATAGTTGCCGATAGGCATTTAAAATATAGGTGCCGATAGGCATTTCAAATTAGGGTGCCGATAGGCATTTCAGATATAGGTGCCGATAGGCATTTCAGATATAGTTGCCGATTGGCATTTTAAAAATAGGTGTCGATAGGCATTTCAGATATAGAAGCCGATAGGCATTCCAAATATAGGTGCCGATAGGCATTTCAGATATGGTTGCCGATAGGCATTTCAAATATAGGTGCTGATAGGCATTCCAGATGTAGTTTCCGAAAGGCATTTCAAAAATTGATGCCGATAGGCATTTCAGATATAGGTGCCGATAGGCATTTTAGATATAGTTACCGATTGGCATTCTAAAAATAGGTGCCGATAGGCATTTCAGATATAGAAGCCGATAGGTATTTCAAATATAGGTGTCGATAGGCATTTAAGATATGTTTGCCGATAGGCATTTCAAATATAGGTGCTGATAGGCATTTCAGATGTAGTTTCCGATAGGCCTTTCAAAAATAGGTGCTGATAGGCATTTCAGATATAGGTGCCGATAGGCATTTCAGATATAGTTGCCGATTGGCATTTTAAAAATAGGAGCCGATAGGCATTTCAGATATAGAAGCCGATAGGCATTTCAAATATAGGTGCCGATTGGCATTCCAGATATGGTTGCCGATAGGCATTTCAAATATAGGTGCTGATAGGCATTTCAGATGTAGTTTCCGATAGGTTTTTTCAAAAATAGGTGCCGATAGGCATTTCAGATATAGAAGCCGATAGGCATTTTAAATATAGGAGCCGATAGGCATTGCAGATATAGAAGCCGATAGGAATTTCAAATATAGGTGCCGATAGGCATTTCAGATATAGGTGCCGATAGGCATTTCAAATATAGGTGCCGATAGGCATTTCAGATATAGAAGCCGATAGGCATTTTAAAAATAGGTGCCGATAGGCATTTCAAATATAGGTGCCGATAGGCATTTCAGATATAGTTGCCGATTGGCATTTTAAAAACAGGTGCCGAAAGGCATTTCAGATATAGAAGCCGATAGGTATTTCAAATATAGGTGCCGATAGGCATTCCAGATATGGTTGCCGATAGGCATTTCAAATATAGGTGCTGATAGGCATTTTAGATGTAGTTTCCGATAGGCATTTCGAAAATTGATGCCGATAGGCATTTCAGATATAGGTGCCGATAGGCATTTCAGATATAGAAGCCGATAGGCATTTTAAAAATAGGTGCCGATAGGCATTTCATATATAGGTGCCGATAGGCATTTCAGATATAGTTGCCAATTGGCATTTTAAAAATAGGTGCCGAAAGGCATTTCAGATATAGAAGCCGATAGGTATTTCAAATATAGGTGTCGATAGGCATTTCAGATATAGGTGCCGATAGGCATTTCACATAAAGTTGCCGGTTGGCATTTTAAAAATAGGTGCCGATAGGCATTTCAGATATAGAAGCCGATAGGCATTTAAAATATAGGTGCCGATAGTCATTCCAGATATGGTTGCCGATAGGCATTTCAAATATAAGTGCTGATAGGCATTTCAGATGTAGTTTCCGATAGGCATTTCAAAAATAGGTACCGATAGGCATTTCAGATATAGGTGCCGATAGGCATTTCAGATATAGTTGCCAATTGACATTTTAAAAACAGGTGTTGATAGGCATTTCAGATATAGAAGCCGATAGGCATTTCAAATATAGGTGCCGATAGGCATTCCAGATATGGTTGCCGATAGGAATTTCAAATATAGGTGCTGATAGGCATTTCAGATGTAGTTTCCGATAGGCATTTCACAAATTGGTGACGATAGGCATTTCAGATATAGGTGCCGATTGGCATTTCAGATATAGTTGCCGATTGGCATTTTAAAAATAGGTGCTGATAGGCATTTCAGATATAGAAGCCGATAGGTATTTCAAATATAGGTGTCGATAGGCATTTCAGATATGGTTGCCGATAGGCATTTCAAATATAGGTGCTGATAGGCATTTCAGATGTAGTTTCTGATAGGCATTTCAAAAATTGGTGCCGATAGGCATTTCAGATATAGGTGCCGATAGGCATATTAGATATAGATGCCGATTGGCATTTTAAAAATAGGTGTCGATAGGTATTTCAGATATAGAAGCCGATAGGCATTTCAAATATAGGTGCCGATAGGCATTCCAGATATGGTTGCCGATAGGCATTTCAAATATAGGTGCTGATAGGCATTTCAGCTGTAGTTTCCGATAGGCATTTCAAAAATTGGTGCCGATAGGCATTTCAGATATAGGTGCCGATAGGCATTTCAGATATAGTGGCCGATTGGCATTTTAAAAATAAGTACCGATAGGTATCTCAAATATAGGTGTCGATAGGCATTTCAGATATGGTTGCCGATAGGCATTTCAAATATAGGTGCTGATAGGCATTTCAGATGTAGTTTCCGATAGGCATTTCAAAAATAGGTGCCGATAGGCATTTCGGATATAGGTGCCGATAGGCATTTCAAATATATGTGCTGATAGGCATTTCAGTTGTAGTTTCCGATAGGCATTTCAAAAATAGGTGCCCATAGGCATTTTAGATATAGGTGCCGATAGGCATTTCAGATATAGTTGCCGATTGGCATTTTAAAAATAGGTGCCGATAGGCATTTCAGATATAGAAGCCGATAGGAATTTCAAATATAGGTGCCGATAGGCATTCCAGATACGGTTGCCGATAGGCATTTCAAATATAGGTGCCGATAGGCATTTCAGATATAGAAGCCGATAGGCATTTTATATATAGGTGCCGATAGGCATTCCAGATATGGTTACCGATAGGCATTTCAAATATAGGTGCTGATAGGCATTTCAAATGTAGTTTCTGATAGGCATTTCAAAAATTGGTGCCGATAGGCATTTCAGATATAGGTGCCGATAGGCATTTCAGATAGAGTTGCCGATTGGCATTTTTAAAATAGGTGCCGATAGGCATTTTATATGTAGTTTCCGATAGGCATTTCAAAAATAGGTGCCGATAGGCATTTCAGATATAGGTGCCGATTGGCATCTCAGATATAGTTGCCGATTGGCATTTTAAAAATAGGTGCTGATAGGCATTTCAGATATAGAAGCCGATAGGTATTTCAAATATAGGTGTCGATAGGCATTTCAGATATGGTTGCCGATAGGCATTTCAAATATAGGTGCCGATAGGCATTTCAGATAGAGTTGCCGATTGGCATTTTTAAAATAGGTGCCGATAGGCATTTTAGATGTAGTTTCCGATAGGGATTTCAAAAATAGGTGCCGATAGGCATTTTAGATATAGGTGCCGATTGGCATTTCAGATATAGTTGCCGATTGGCATTTTAAAAATAGGTGCCGATAGGCATTTCAGATATAGAAGATGATAGGCATTTCAAATATAGGTGCCGATAGGCATTCCAGATATGGTTGCCGATAGGCATTTCAAATATAGGTGCTGATAGGCGTTTCAGATGTAGTTTTCGATAGGCATTTCAAAAATAGGTGCCGATAGGCATTTCAAATATAGGAGCAGATAGGCATTTTTGATGTAGTTTCCGAAAGGCATTTCAAAAATAGGTGCCGATAGGCATTTCAGATATAGGTGCCGATTGGCATTTCAGATATAGTTGCCGATTGGCATTTTAAAAATAGGTGCCGATAGGCATTTCAGATATAGAAGATGATAGGCATTTCAAATATAGGTGCCGATAGGCATTCCAGATATGGTTGCCGATAGGCATTTCAAATATAGGTGCTGATAGGCATTTTAGATGTTGTTTCCGATAGGCATTTCAAAAATAGGTGCCGATAGGCATTTCAGATATAGGTGCCGACAGGCATTTCAGATATAGTTGCCGATTGGCATTTTAAAAATAGGTGCCGATAGGCATTTTGAATATAGAAGCCGATAGGCATTTCAAATATAGGTGCCGATAGGCATTCCAGATATGGTTGCCGATAGGCATTTCAAATATAGGTGCTGATAGGCAATTCAGATGTAGTTTCCGATAGGCATTTCAAAAATAGGTGCCGATAGGCATTTCAGATATAGTTGCCGATTGGCATTTTAAAAATAGTTGCCGATAGGCATTTCAGATATAGAAGCCGATAGGTATTTCAAATATAGGTGTCGATAGGCATTTCAGATATGGTTGCCGATAGGCATTTCAAATATAGGTGCTGATAGGCATTTTAGATGTAGTTTCCGATAGGCATTTCAAAAATAGGTGCCGATAGGCATTTCAGATATAGGTGCCGATAGGCATTTCAGATATAGTTGCCGATTGGCATTTTAAAAATAGGTGTCGATAGGCATTTCAGATATAGAAGCCGATAGGCATTCCAAATATAGGTGCCGATAGGCATTTCAGATATGGTTGCCGATAGGCATTTCAAATATAGGTGCTGATAGGCATTCCAGATGTAGTTTCCGAAAGGCATTTCAAAAATTGATGCCGATAGGCATTTCAGATATAGGGGCCGATAGGCATTTCAGATATAGTTACCGATTGGCATTTTAAAAATAGGTGCCGATAGGCATTTTAGATATAGAAGCCGATAGGTATTTCAAATATAGGTGTCGATAGGCATTTCAGATATGGTTGCCGATAGGCATTTCAAATATAGGTGCTAATAGGCATTTCAGATGTAGTTTCCGATAGGCATTTCAAGAATAGGTGCCGATAGGCATTTCAGATATAGGTGCCGATAGGCATTTCAGATATAGTTGCCGATTGGCATTTTAAAAATAGGAGCCGATAGGCATTTCAGATATAGAAGCCGATAGGCATTTCAAATATAGGTGCCAATTGGCATTCCAGATATGGTTGCCGATAGGCATTTCAAATATAGGTGCTGATAGGCGTTTCAGATGTAGTTTTCGATAGGCATTTCAAAAATAGGTGCCGATAGGCATTTCAAATATAGGAGCAGATAGGCATTTTAGATGTAGTTTCCGAAAGGCATTTCAAAAATAGGTGCCGATAGGCATTACAGATATAGGTGCCAATAGGCATTTCAGATATAGTTGCCGATTGGCATTTTAAAAATAGGTGCCGATAGGCATTTCAGATATAGAAGCCGATAGGCATTTCAAATATAGGTGCCGATAGGCATTCCAGATATGGTTGCCGATAGGCATTTCAAATATAAGTGCGGATAGGCATTTCAGATGTAGTTTCCGATAGGCATTTCAAAAATAGGTACTGATAGGCATTTCAGATATAGGTGCCGATAGGCATTTCAGATATAGTTGCCGATTGGCATTTTAAAAATAGGTGCCGATAGTCATTTCAGATATAGAAGCCGATAGGTATTTCAAATATAGGTGTCGATAGGCATTTCAGATATGGTTGCCGATAGGCATTTCAAATATAGGTGCTGATAGGCATTTCAGATGTAGTTTTGGATAGGCATTTCAAAAATAGGTGCCGATAGGCATTTCAGATATAGGTGCCTATAGGCATTTCAGATATAGTTGCGATTGGCATTTCAAAAATAGGTGGCGATAGGCATTTCAGATATAGGTGCCGATAGGCATATCAGATATAGTTGCCGATAGGCATTTAAAATATAGGTGCCGATAGGCATTTCAAATTAGGGTGTCGATAGGCATTTCAAATATAAATGCCGAAAGGCATTTCAGATATAGGTGCCGATAGGCATTTCTGATGTGGTTGCCTATAAGCATTTCAAATATAAGTGCTGATAGGCATTTCAGATGTGGTTTTCGATAGGCATTTCAAAAATAGGTGCAGATAGGCATTTCAGATATAGGTGCCGATAAGCACTTCAGATATAGTAGCCGATTGGCATTTTAAAAATAGGTGCCGATAGGCATTTCAGATATAGAAGCTGATAGGCATTTCAAATATAGGTGCCGATACGTATTCCAGATATGGTTGCCGATAGGCATTTCAAATATAGGTGCTGATAGGCATTTCAGATGTAGTTTCCGATAGGCATTTCAAAAATAGGTGCCGATAGGCATTTTAGATATAGGTGCCGATAGGCATTTCAGATATAGTTGCCGATTGGCATTTTAAAAATAGGTGTCGATAGGCATTTCAGATATAGAAGCCAATAGGCATTTCAAATATAGGTGCCGATAGGCATTCCAGATATGGTTGCCGATAGGCATTTCAAATATAGGTGCTGATATGCAATCCAGATGTAGTTTCCGATAGGCATTTCATTAATTGGTGCCGATAGGCATTTCAGATATAGGTGCCGATAGGCATTTCAGGTATAGTTACCGATTGGCATTTTAAAAATAGGTGCCGATAAGCATTTCAGTTATAGAAGCCCATAGGTATTTTAAATATAGGTGTCGATAGGCATTTCAGATATGGTTGCGGATAGGCATTTCAAATATAGGTGCTGATAGGCATTTCAAATGTAGTTTCCGATAGGCATTTCAAAAATAGGTGCCGATAGGCATTTTAGATATAGGTACGGATAGGCATTTCAGATATAGTTGCCGATAGGCATTTTAAAAATAGGTGCCGATAGGCATTTCAGATATAGAAGCCGATAGGAATTTCAAATATAGGTGCCGATAGGCATTCCAGATATGGTTGCCGATAGGCATTTCAAATATAGGTGCCGATAGGCATTTCAGATATAGAAGCCGATAGGCATTTTAAAAATAGGTGCCGATAGGCATTTCATATATAGGTGCCGATAGGCATTTCAGATATAGTTGCCAATTGGCATTTTGAAAATAGGTGCCGATAGGCATTCCAGATATGGTTGCCGATAGGCATCTCAAATATAGGTGCTGATAGGCATTTTAGATGTAGTTTCCGATAGGCATTTCGAAAATTGATGCCGATAGGCATTTCAGATATAGGTGCCGATAGGCATTTCAGATATAGTTGCCGATGGGCATTTTAAAAACAGGTGCCGATAGGCATTTCAGATATAGAAGCCGATAGGTATTTCAAATATAGGTGTCGATAGGCATTTCAGATATGGTGGCCGATAGGCATTTCAAATATTGGAGCAGATAGGGATTTCAGATGTAGTTTCTGAAAGGCATTTCAAAAATAGGTGCCTATGGGCATTTCAGATATAGGTGCCGATAGGCATTTCAGATATAGTTGCCGATTGTCATTTTAAAAATAGGTGCCGATAGGCATTTCAGATATAGAAGCCGATAGGCATTTCAAATATAGGTGCCGATAGGCATTCCAGATATGGTTGCCGATAGGCATTTCAAATATAAGTGCTGATAGGCATTTCAGATGTAGTTTCTGATAGGCATTTCAGATATAGGTGCCGATAGGCATTTCAGATACAGTTGCCAATTGGCATTTTAAAAATAGGTGTCGATAGGCATTTCTGATATAGAAGCCGATAGGCATTTCAAATATAGGTGCGGATAGGCATCCCAGATATGGTTGCCGATAGGAATTTCAAATATAGGTGCTGATAGGCATTTCAGATGTAGTTTCCGATAGGCATTTCACAAATTGGTGCCGATAGGCATTTCAGATATAGGTGCCGATTAGCATTTCAGATATAGTTGCCGATTGGCATTTTAAAAATAGGTGCTGATAGGCATTTCAGATATAGAAGCCGATAGGTATTTCAAATATAGGTGTCGATAGGCATTTCAGATATGGTTGCCGATAGGCATTTCAAATATAGGTGCTGATAGGCATTTCAGATGTAGTTTCTGATAGGCATTTCAAAAATAGGTGCCGATAGGCATTTCACATATAGGTGCCGATAGGCATTTTAGATGTAGTTTCCGATAGGCATTTCAAAAATAGGTGCCGATAGGCATTTCAGATATAGGTGCCGATAGGCATATCAGATATAGTTGCCGATTGGCATTTTAAAAATAGGTGCCGATAGGCATTTCAGATATAGAAGCCGATAGGCATTTCAAATATATGTGCCGATAGGCATTTCAGATATGGTTGCCGATAGGCATTTCAAATATAGGTGCTGATAGGCATTTCAGCTGTAGTTTCCGATAGGCATTTCAAAAATTGGTTAGATAGGCATTTCAGATATAGGTGCCGATAGGCATTTCAGATATAGTTGCCGATTGGCATTTTAAAAATAAGTGCCGATAGGTATTTCGAATATAGGTGTCGATAGGCATTTCAGATATGGTTGCCGATTCGCATTTCAAATATAGGTGCTGATAGGCATTTCAGATGTAGTTTCCGATAGGCATTTCAAAAATAGGTGCCGATAGGCATTTCGGATATAGGTGCCGATAGGCATTTCGGATATAGTTGCCGATTGGCATTTTAAAAATAGGTGCCAAAGGCATTTTAGATGTAGTTTTCGATAGGCTTTTCAAAAATAGGTGCCGATAGGCATTTCAGATATAGGTGCCGATAGGCATATCAGATAGAGTTGCCGATAGGCATTAAAAAAATTTAGGTGCCGATAGGCATTTCAAATATAGGTGCTGATATGCATTCCAGATGTAGTTTCCGATAGGCATTTCAAAAATTGGTGCCGATAGGCATTTCAGATATAGGTGCCGATAGGCATTTCAGATATATTTACCGATTGGCATTTTAAAAATAGGTGCCGATAAGCATTTCAGATATAGAAGCCGATAGGTATTTTAAATATAGGTGTCGTTAGGCATTTCAGATATGGTTGCCGATAGGCATTTCAAATATAGGTGCTGATAGGCATTTCAGATGTAGTTTCCGATAGGCATTTCAAAAATAGGTGCCCATAGGCATTTTAGATATAGGTGCCGATAGGCATTTCAGATATAGTTGCCGATTGGCATTTTAAAAACAGGTGCCGATAGGCATTTCAGATATAGAAGCCGATAGGTATTTCAAATATAGGTGTCGATAGGCATTTCAGATATGGTTGGCGATAGGCATTTCAAATATAGGTGCTGATAGGCATTTCAGATGTAGTTTTGGATAGGCATTTCAAAAATAGGTGCCGATAGGCATTTCAGATATAGGTGCCTCTAGGCATTTCAGATATAGTTGCGATAGGCATTTCAAAAATAGGTGGCGATAGGCATTTCAGTTATAGTTGCCGATAGGCATATCAGATATAGTTGCCGATAGGCATCTAAAATATAGGTGCCGATAGGCATTTCAAATTAGGGTGCCGATAGGCATTTCAGATATAGGTGCCGATAGGCATTTCAAATTAGGGTGTCGATAGGCATTTCAAATATAAATGCCGAAAGGCATTTCAGATATAGGTGCCGATAGGCATTTCTGATGTGGTTGCCTATAAGCATTTCAAATATAAGTGCTGATAGGCATTTCAGATGTGGTTTTCGATAGGCATTTCAAAAATAGGTGCAGATGGGCATTTCAGATATAGGTGCCGATAAGCACTTCAGATATAGTAGCCGATTGGCATTTTAAAAATAGGTGCCGATAGGCATTTCAGATATAGAAGCTGATAGGCATTTCAAATATAGGTGCCGATACGTATTCCAGATATGGTTGCCGATAGGCATTTCAAATATAGGTGCTGATAGGCATTTCAGATGTAGTTTCCGATAGGCATTTCAAAAATAGGTGCCGATAGGCATTTTAGATATAGGTGCCGATAGGCATTTCAGATATAGTTGCCGATTGGCATTTTAAAAATAGGTGTCGATAGGCATTTCAGATATAGAAGCCAATAGGCATTTCAAATATAGGTGCCGATAGGCATTCCAGATATGGTTGCCGATAGGCATTTCAAATATAGGTGCTGATATGCAATCCAGATGTAGTTTCCGATAGGCATTTCATTAATTGGTGCCGATAGGCATTTCAGATATAGGTGCCGATAGGCATTTCAGGTATAGTTACCGATTGGCATTTTAAAAATAGGTGCCGATAAGCATTTCAGTTATAGAAGCCCTTAGGTATTTTAAATATAGGTGTCGATAGGCATTTCAGATATGGTTGCGGATAGGCATTTCAAATATAGGTGCTGATAGGCTTTTCAGATGTAGTTTCCGATAGGCATTTCAAAAATAGGTGCCGATAGGCATTTTAGATATAGGTACGGATAGGTATTTCAGATATAGTTGCCGATAGGCATTTTAAAAATAGGTGCCGATAGGCATTTCAGATATAGAAGCCGATAGGAATTTCAAATATAGGTGCCGATAGGCATTCCAGATATGGTTGCCGATAGGCATTTCAAATATAGGTGCCGATAGGCATTTCAGATATAGAAGCCGATAGGCATTTTAAAAATAGGTGCCGATAGGCATTTCATATATAGGTGCCGATAGGCATTTCAGATATAGTTGCCAATTGGCATTTTGAAAATAGGTGCCGATAGGCATTCCAGATATGGTTGCCGATAGGCATCTCAAATATAGGTGCTGATAGGCATTTTAGATGTAGTTTCCGATAGGCATTTCGAAAATTGATGCCGATAGGCATTTCAGATATAGGTGCCGATAGGCATTTCAGATATAGTTGCCGATGGGCATTTTAAAAAGAGGTGCCGATAGGCATTTCAGATATAGAAGCCGATAGGTATTTCAAATATAGGTGTCGATAGGCATTTTAGATATGGTGGCCGATAGGCATTTCAAATATTGGAGCAGATAGGCATTTCAGATGTAGTTTCTGAAAGGCATTTCAAAAATAGGTGCCTATGGGCATTTCAGATATAGGTGCCGATAGGCATTTCAGATATAGTTGCCGATTGTCATTTTAAAAATAGGTGCCGATAGGCATTTCAGATATAGAAGCCGATAGGCATTTCAAATATAGGTGCCGATAGGCATTCCAGATATGGTTGCCGATAGGCATTTCAAATATAAGTGCTGATAGGCATTTCAGATGTAGTTTCCGATAGGCATTTCAGATATAGGTGCCGATAGGCATTTCAGATACAGTTGCCAATTGGCATTTTAAAAATAGGTGTCGATAGGCATTTCTGATATAGAAGCCGATAGGCATTTCAAATATAGGTGCGGATAGGCATCCCAGATATGGTTGCCGATAGGAATTTCAAATATAGGTGCTGATAGGCATTTCAGATGTAGTTTCCGATAGGCATTTCACAAATTGGTGCCGATAGGCATTTCAGATATAGGTGCCGATTAGCATTTCAGATATAGTTGCCGATTGGCATTTTAAAAATAGGTGCTGATAGGCATTTCAGATATAGAAGCCGATAGGTATTTCAAATATAGGTGTCGATAGGCATTTCAGATATGGTTGCCGATAGGCATTTCAAATATAGGTGCTGATAGGCATTTCAGATGTAGTTTCTGATAGGCATTTCAAAAATAGGTGCCGATAGGCATTTCACATATAGGTGCCGATAGGCATTTTAGATGTAGTTTCCGATAGGCATTTCAAAAATAGGTGCCGATAGGCATTTCAGATATAGGTGCCGATAGGCATATCAGATATAGTTGCCGATTGGCATTTTAAAAATAGGTGCCGATAGGCATTTCAGATATAGAAGCCGATAGGCATTTCAAATATATGTGCCGATAGGCATTTCAGATATGGTTGCCGATAGGCATTTCAAATATAGGTGCTGAATGGCATTTCAGCTGTAGTTTCCGATAGGCATTTCAAAAATTGGTGCCGATAGGCATTTCAGATATAGGTGCCGATAGGCATTTCAGATATAGTTGCCGATTGGCATTTTAAAAATAAGTGCCGATAGGTATTTCAAATATAGGTGTCGATAGGCATTTCAGATATGGTTGCCGATAGGCATTTCAAATATAGGTGCTGATAGGCATTTCAGATGTAGTTTCCGATAGGCATTTCAAAAATAGGTGCCGATAGGCATTTCGGATATAGGTGCCGATAGGCATTTCGGATATAGTTGCCGATTGGCATTTTAAAAATAGGTGCCAAAGGCATTTTAGATGTAGTTTCCGATAGGCTTTTCAAAAATAGGTGCCGATAGGCATTTCAGATATAGGTGCCGATAGGCATATCAGATAGAGTTGCCGATAGGCATTAAAAAAGTTTAGGTGCCGATAGGCATTTCAAATATAGGTGCTGATATGCATTCCAGATGTAGTTTCCGATAGGCATTTCAAAAATTGGTGCCGATAGGCATTTCAGATATAGGTGCCGATAGGCATTTCAGATATATTTACCGATTGGCATTTTAAAAATAGGTGCCGATAAGCATTTCAGATATAGAAGCCGATAGGTATTTTAAATATAGGTGTCGTTAGGCATTTCAGATATGGTTGCCGATAGGCATTTCAAATATAGGTGCTGATAGGCATTTCAGATGTAGTTTCCGATAGGCATTTCAAAAATAGGTGCCCATAGGCATTTTAGATATAGGTGCCGATAGGCATTTCAGATATAGTTGCCGATTGGCATTTTAAAAACAGGTGCCGATAGGCATTTCAGATATAGAAGCCGATAGGTATTTCAAATATAGGTGTCGATAGGCATTTCAGATATGGTTGGCGATAGGCATTTCAAATATAGGTGCTGATAGGCATTTCAGATGTAGTTTTGGATAGGCATTTCAAAAATAGGTGCCGATAGGCATTTCAGATATAGGTGCCTCTAGGCATTTCAGATATAGTTGCGATTGGCATTTCAAAAATAGGTGGCGATAGGCATTTCAGTTATAGTTGCCGATAGGCATATCAGATATAGTTGCCGATAGGCATCTAAAATATAGGTGCCGATAGGCATTTCAAATTAGGGTGCCGATAGGCATTTCAGATATAGGTGCCGATAGGCATTTCAGATATAGTTGCCGATTGGCATTTTAAAAATAGGTGTCGATAGGCATTTCAGATATAGAAGCCGATAGGCATTCCAAATATAGGTGCCGATAGGCATTTCAGATATGGTTGCCGATAGGCATTTCAAATATAGGTGCTGATAGGCATTCCAGATGTAGTTTCCGAAAGGCATTTCAAAAATTGATACAGATAGGCATTTCAGATATAGGTGCCGATAGGCATTTTAGATATAGTTACCGATTGGCATTTTAAAAATAGGTGCCGATAGGCATTTCAGATATAGAAGCCGATAGGTATTTCAAATATAGGTGTCGATAGGCATTTCAGATATGGTTGCCGATAGGCATTTCAAATATAGGTGCTGATAGGCATTTTAGATGTAGTTTCCGATAGGCATTTCAAAAATAGGTGCCGATAGGCATTTCAGATATAGGTGCTGATAGGCATTTCAGATATAGTTGCCGATTGGCATTTTAAAAATAGGAGCCGATAGGCATTTCAGATATAGAAGCCGATAGGCATTTCAAATATAGGTGCCGATTGGCATTCCAGATATGGTTGCCGATAGGCATTTCAAATATAGGTGCTGATAGGCATTTCAGATGTAGTTTCCGATAGGTTTTTTCAAAATTAGGTGCCGATAGGCATTTCAGATATAGAAGCCGATAGGCATTTCAAATATAGGTGCCGATAGGCATTGCAGATATGGTTGCCGATAGGCATTTCAAATATAGGTGCAGATAGGCATTTTAGATGTAGTTTCCGATAGGCATTTCAAAAATTGATGCCGATAGGCATTTCAGATATAGGTGCCGATAGGCATTTCCGATATAGTTGCAGATTGGCATTTTAAAAACAGGTGCCGATAGGCATTTCAGATATAGGTGCCGATAGGCATATCAGATATAGTTGCCGATAGGCATTTAAAATATAGGTGCCGATAGGCATTTCAAATTAGGGTGTCGATAGGCATTTCAGATATAAATGCCGAAAGGCATTTCAGATATAGGTGCCGATAGGCATTTCTGATGTGTTTGCCGATAAGCATTTCAAATATAGGTGCTGATAGGCATTTCAGATGTAGTTTTCGATAGGTATTTCAAAAATAGGTGCCGATAGGCATTTCAGATATAGGTGCCTATAGGCATTTCAGATATAGTTGCGATTGGCATTTCAAAAATAGGTGGCGATAGGCATTTCAGATATAGAAGCCAATAGGCATTTCAAATATAGGTGCCGATAGGCATTCCAGATATGGTTGCCGATAGGCATTTCAAATATAGGTGCTGATATGCAATCCAGATGTAGTTTCCGATAGGCATTTCATTAATTGGTGCCGATAGGCATTTCAGATATAGGTGCCGATAGGCATTTCAGGTATAGTTACCGATTGGCATTTTAAAAATAGGTGCCGATAAGCATTTCAGTTATAGAAGCCCATAGGTATTTTAAATATAGGTGTCGATAGGCATTTCAGATATGGTTGCCGATAGGCATTTCAAATATAGGTGCTGATAGGCATTTCAGATGTAGTTTCCGATAGGCATTTCAAAAATAGGTGCCGATAGGCATTTTAGATATAGGTACGGATAGGCATTTCAGATATAGTTGCCGATAGGCATTTTAAAAATAGGTGCCGATCGGCATTTCAGATATAGAAGCCGATAGGAATTTCAAATATAGGTGCCGATAGGCATTCCAGATATGGTTGCCGATAGGCATTTCAAATATAGGTGCCGATAGGCATTTAAGATATAGAAGCCGATAGGCATTTTAAAAATAGGTGCCGATAGGCATTTCATATATAGGTGCCGATAGGCATTTCAGATATAGTTGCCAATTGGCATT